>JAVQIZ010007660.1:0-19999 GCA_036023535.2 Galaxias brevipinnis
ATGGACAGCATGGTGACATGGTTAGGGTTAGGGTTAAGGGTTAGATGGACAGCATGGTGACGTGGTTAGGGTTAGGATTAAGGGTTAGATGGACAGCATGGTGACATGGCTTTAAGGCAGCGGTCGGCCAGATTACTCTGAAATAGCCAACATGCAACGCGTGGTATGAAACAAATACAACCAGTTCAGAAAATCATTCAGACGTTATGACTGTGGGCCACGGCGCCACACGTGAAAAATAACAAAGCAAATTCAATTGAATTGAATGAATAAACATTGACATTAAATGGGTGCAAAAAAGCAGAATCTGTCTGATCATGTCTACACGCACCACCAGCATAGTCCCCTATTTTAAATGTTTTACTTCTACAACGCGGCAAGCTATGCAGTAAGAGTAAAGCGGACAATCCAATGGGAACATTTAAGAAAGCTGTATTCCTATGTAAATATATTTATGGTTGGTGTAAGGATTAGTAGTTATGAAACGGGAAATGGCTGTAAAGAGTTTCTTCAAGTACAAAGACAAATAAATATTTGCCTCCTGTGGCAACGACACCAAGCTCCCCAACAAACTGCTGAGTGCTCGTCAAACTGCAGCGAGCTCGTCAAACTGCAGCGTGCTCGTCTCTCACACAAAGGGTTTGGAAACACTGCCAGCCCTGATAAACTTAATCTGAAATGTAGCCTCATCCAAGGAGGAGATAGGTTTTTTTTCAAGATGCATTTTTTCAATCAATTTCTAAATTTGCCTTTCATTATATTCTGGCCCTACATCTAATAGCTTTAGAAAAAAATGGTCCGTGGCCAAACTTACTTGCCAACCCTGCTCTAAGGAAACCCAGCCAGCATGCCAGACATAGAGGAACAGTCAGACTGAGTAGTTGAGCACAGAGCAGCCAAACACAGAGGAACAGTCAGACTGAGTAGTGGAGCACAATCAGCTATATGTAGAGGAACAGTCAGACAATGGCTGTGTTTGGAATCTTCCACTTAAATACTATCTACTACATACTCAATGAGTACATACTGCATACTGACTACTTAAATACTATCTACTACATACTCAACGAGTACATACTGCAAACTGACTACTTAAACTGAAATCTAGAATACTACTTTTTTTTTTTTTACAAAGATTAGATTATATTGTTAGTATACTCAACTGGAACATGTGACCAAAACCCCACGTTTTTGTAATGCTGTGAAAGCTAGACGGAAATTGGTGAATTGCATTTTGGGGGTGAAGCATCGTCTAGTAACCTCTCTCGGGTACTCAACATTTCCCCAAATTTGAGTATAATCAGAGCATCAAAATGGGTCGTTGGTGGGCAAAAGGTAAGGGCAGGTTTATGCCTCCCTCCCATTCGAGCATATATGGATGATATGACAATATTGACGACAACTGCTCCGTGTACTTCAAGACTGCTAAGCAAACTTAATGATAACCTTAAATGGGCTAGAAGGAAAGTAAAAACAAGCAAATCCAGAAGCAAGGGAAAATTGTGCAACGAAACTTTCTTCATAGAGGATCCAATTCCAACCGTGATCGAAAAGCCTGTTAAAAGTCTCGGAAAGTGGTACAATGCTACCCTTAAAGACACTGAGCAGGTGGAGGAATTAAGGATAGAATTGAACAGAGGCCTAGAGAGCATTGAGAAGTCAGGGTTGCCAGGAAAGCTGAAACTATGGTGCCTACAGTTTGGACTTCGACCCTGGCTCATGTGGCCTTTGACAGTGTATAATATACCCATTACTAAAGTTGAAAAGCTAGAAAGAAGAGTCAGCTTTCATGCTAGGAAATGGCTAGGGGTGCCACAGTGTCTTGGTAGCCTGGCTCTTTAAGGAAAGGTACCATGGAGCTGCCGCTTACCGGGCTTAGACAGGAATTTAAGTGCACTAATGGTAGATTAGAAATGACACTTACGGAATCCAGAGATAGTATAGTAAGAAAAGCGGCACCCACATTAGCAATAGGACAGAAATGGAATCCAAAAGAGGCAGTACTGCGAGCAAAATCAGCCCTTAAACATACGGAAATAGTAGGACAAGTACAACATGGACGAGGAGGATTTAGAGTTGGTAGAAGTAAATAGAGACGGTCAAAAGCAACCCTTTTGGAACAATGCAAATTAGTCATAGAACAGATTTGTAAGCAAGAGGAAGCAGTAAGGAGCGCTAAAACTGTCTCACAAGCCAAACAAGGACGATGGAAGAACTGGGAAAGTTTAGAGCAAAGGAAAATTACCTAGAAGGTCATGTGGGGAATGGAATCCACAAGAATTAGCTTAATTGATAGGGCAACCTACGATGTACTGCCAACACCGACAAATCACCAACATGCCCCCTCTGTGGCGGGACGGCTAATCTCAAACACATAATGGCTGGGTGCAGGACGAGCCTTACTCAAGGAAGATACACCTGGCGCCACAATCAAGGACTAAAATGCTTGGCTAAGCAGTAAAGCGTAGGCGCTCAACAGTTAATGGACTGCCAATTGGAGCAGAGTGCGATATGCACCACATTCGCTTTGTCAGGGAGGGAGTACCGTGAAAGAACAGTTATAGGGGCAAGACAAACCTCTGGGCACCTGAGGAGAGCATGTGATTGGAAAATGCTTGCTGATGTCGGCCAACAACTGAGAGTCCCATCAGAGATTGCAACAACCAACTTGAGACCAGATTATTTACTATGGTCCAACAACCAGCAAATTGTTTATTTTATAGAGCTAACAATCCGGTGGCAAGAAGCAATAGATGAGGCATACGAAAGAATTAAACTACGCTATAGCGAATTAGCAGCTGAGGCAGAACAGCGAGGTTGGAGAACAAAGGTGTGTCCTTTGGAAGTTGGATGTCGTAGGTTTGTGGCAATATCAACAACCAAACTACTTAAGGAGTTAGGGATCTGCGGCAAAGAATTGCGCCAGACCATAGAAGCTATATTAGATATAGCAGAAAGAAGTGTCTGTGGCTGAAAAGGAAGGATCTTATATGGGCACAAAAGTAAAGAATATCATGTTGAAAACCATTGAAAGATTTAATCTCAAGACAAAGGTATAAAAGGTAAGTCTTTCCTGCAGAGCGTCATTTATCAAGCCTGCAGGAGAGTAGGGAAAGATTATATTCATTTCAGGTGGTAAGTATCCCTGCAGAGTTGGCAGAAAGTGCCTGCAGGAATAGGGATAGGTATTGGGATATCTCGGTTTAATAATCAACCTTTTTTTTTCTTAATATCTGGCCATGCTGAGAGCGGATATAGAGAGGGTGGCTCTAAGACCGCATTGCTCACTGTTAAGCCTTCTGGAGGTGTCATGGGCTCAAATTAACTAAACATGCGGGATGGAGGGTGCCCACTGGAAAACCCCAATGACATATCTGCTCTCAACCCAAGTCCATTCTAAAACATTGTCGTTAGAAGTGCTCATCTTGGAGTATGGCATAATGGATATTATAACATCCTATCATGTGTACATTGAAAAAATGGGAATTTCACTTGAGGAAAAGTTATCATTGAAGACACATGTGCTTAAACTCACAAATAAGCACTATGTAGAATAATATCATGCTTTTGACTTAAAAACAGAATGACATAATCTGTCAAATCTGTAAAAATTAGTTATGGATTATGGTGATATTGTGTATATGCATGCAGCCCCAACTATTTTAAAGTCCCTTGATGCTGTTTACCACAGTGCTTTGCGTTTTGTAACTGGGGATAGTTTTAGAACTCATCATTGTACACTGTATACAAAAGTAGGATGGTTTTCTCTTAGTGATAGGAGAGAAAAACATTTTCTCTTTTTTGTTTACAAGGCATTGCTGGGCAAGTTATCTTTTTACCTTACTTCATTATTAAAACACAAATCCAATAGTCATAGGACACACTCACAGGACTATATCACCCTTGAAAGCCGCAAAGTGAACACAGAACTTGATAAATCAGCTTTCAGTTTTTTGCCTCAGATAAATGGAACAAGATTCAATAGGAATTGAAATTAGAGCAGTTTGTTTCTGCTGAACAATTGAAACTTTTACTGGAGGATTTGGGAGTGCTTGTTTTGGTTGAAACTTAAATATTGTGTTGTATGGTAAATATTGTATTGTAAAATTTTTTCTTTATTTTTGCTTATTTTCATTTATTTTGTTGTTGTTGTCATTTCTAAATTCTGTCTTTAAACAGGGCACTGATGGAAAAGAGTCCTGGTCTCAGTCGGTTGGCCCTGTATAAATAAAATAAACAATAAATAATAATAGAAAAATTCACAGAAAAATTCTACCCAAACATTCGAACGTGACATAGTCTTCTGTTGGTATCATCAGATGTTAAACAGTGAATTGTTTTTAATGCTCTATAATGACTCATCTGTTTAAAAATGTCTTTGAATGTGATTTGTCGTAATGTTTATTTACTGACAATATTGCAATTATGTGACACTAACTAATTGTGGCATTGCTTTGATTGTTCATACAAAAAAAGTTTCACTCTCCTTTGCTTTTGAATTAATCTTCTATATGTATTGTGAAATATCTTCAATTCCATCAAGTGCTTATAAAGCATTTATTTCTGAGCTTGCCAAAATAATCATTCTACATTTTTGGGGAGTGCTAATGGTTTACGTCAAATGAATGCTCATATAATACTTTAGTAAATTACTTTATTATGACATAAATAAAACAAATATAAAAAGAATCCAGGACGTAGGTACTAGACTGATCATAGCAGATCTCCTTGTATTAGAACAGCCATGTTTTCTGTTATTCTGAAAAAAGGTAAGAGTAATCATTAAAATCTGAAACCTTGTTAATATTAACAATACTGTATATAATGTACTTTGTAGGTGAAAGTAGTTATGATAAATTTGTGAATTTACAAAATGGTGAAATAGGACACTTGAATGGATAGTGACATATTAACTTGTTTACTTGGGTTAGCTAGCTGCAAACTCCTCCACTCTCCTCTATTTTCTCAGTGGAAACCCTTTCACCCACATTCTTTTTTCCAGGCATGTACAGCCTTTGAAATTCTTGCAAGTTGTTTTCTGCCTCATCCCATTTGGACATTGCCCTCTCATATGACTTCAGATTTTTCTTTCTAATGTCTTCTTTTTTAGCTTGCAGCTGCAATGCCCTGTTGGCCTGTTTCTGATCTTGAAACCTCTGCAGGCTGGTCTCTATCCATGCAGAACTCTGCTTCATGTACTTTTCAGTGTTTTTCAATTTTTCAAGTTTTTTTCTCTCTTTCTCCTCTTTTCTCTCAGTCCAAGTTTTGAAGAAGTCATCCTTTTTCTTTTTCAGTAGGCCAAAGAGTCCTCCAGTTGAATTTGAGTTGTGCTCTGTAGGCTTGTTTGTGGTTCTGGGCTCCGGCTGGTTCTTATTGGTTGCTGGTGCTATGAGGTCCCAGTTCATGAGCATGTCCTGTGTGTCAGACAGGTTAATGCCCACAATCGTATCTAAGGTCGGCAGTTGCTCACCATCATTTGGCATGGAGTCAGAGTCACCAATATCAAAATCTATGGTGTCTTTACCAACACTTTGCTTTCTACGCTGGCTTTTGGTGCCTTTGCTTCTCTGAGATTTTATAAATTTACTGTCATTTTCTTTCTCTGTCGTTTTAATCTCTCCTTCCAACATCACATTGGTTGTTGAAGACATAGACACTCTCGCGCTATGTATTTTCAGTTTCTTCCTATCTGACAGTTGTTTCCTCATCTGGTATATGTTCTGTAGCAGGGCCAGTTCCTCCTCTGACACATTGTCCACGTCTATATCTCCCCCTTTATCTTCTTTGGGAGTCTGATCAAGTTTTACCACCATGTTCATGTTTTCGATAGTCATCATAGAAGGGGATGGAGTCTCTGGACCCAATGCCTCCAGCCTGGCAAGCAAATCATCAACATCCATTTTCATTTAACTTCTGAAGGTTTATAGGCATCCACTCAACAATGGTTTCTGTGTGAGAAAGATAATTCAGTCCAATATGTGCACTTTACATATATTTTCAGTTTCCAAACCAAGTCCAGTAAAGTTTGGCTTAACGAACAATGGCATATATGTTCAGATAACAGAAGGAGAGAGCCTTACTAATAACTAAAGGTTAAACCTGCTTAAAGATTGGATTGTAGTTACTTGGCCTAAAGACTACCCTTGTGGGTGAAATATATTAGCACAGCACCCTTTTAATGCTAACCTGAAATTAAGACAAAATTAAGTAAACTGCTGTTGCTAGTTCAATTGCTATACTGTGGCTAATTGAAAAAGTATATTTATTGTTAAAAACATTTTTTATCAATGACTTCCATGTCCCACAAATATAAGATGACTTACCACTTTCTCTCTTGCTATTTTTTTTTTTAGCTTCAAAATGTTCATGGGGACAATATATAATGTACTGGCAACAGAATCATAGCCTTTAAATGTAAACAAATGGGACCAGCACATACAGCTATTTCTATGGCAACATGGGATGTTAAAATTAAAAATGATTCTTTACAGTATATAAATCTAGTGTATGGTTAGCTGTATACTAAAAACAACTCGAATTTAAAATATATGTATATGCAGTTACATACGGATCTACTATTAGTGTGTGTAAGTTAGCTAGTCAATGTGCAAGCGTTTTTTTTAAGATTTCATACTTTGTATAAGATTTTTCAGCACCAAATTGACTTTCCCTCAGTACTATCCCTAAAAGACTGTCCGCATAGGCAGCCTATGCTTCCTATAAAACATAAACACTAAGTATCTTAATGTTTGGTCAATGGCCTTCCCTATTAGGTCTAAGTTATGCTGAACTTTTAACTTCATGCTTTTTAAACAAAGTAATAACTACAGCATATAGCTAAAGAACTGTTGAACAAATAAAGATTCCCATTTTAGATATGACAAATATGTGATTGATAATGTTGTTACACATATCTGAATTAGAATGCAGTTAATCAAAGCTTGTGCATTGGGGACTTCATTAACATCACTACAAGCAATTTGTGTGTTTTATGCTAGGTACACTGAAAAATAATTACTTGAATAATTTACTTGATAAAGTCCTCGTAACAATTTGCACTAGTACTTTTTAAGTAATGTTTACTGCTGTAACTTGCCAGAATGAAGAAAATGTAGTACCATATATGTTTCAAATTTGAGTAAATCAAGCCTGAGTTACAAAAAAGCCCGAACTGATTTGTTTATAGGTAAACAACATATCTCAAGCAAACAGCAGACTGGCTAATCTCTTTGAATAAAGGCTTCAAATTTAACCAACCTGTTGGCTATAGCTAACAACATTTAGACCAGGTAACAAATAATATTCACTAGGAACATATGAAACAAGGGTAAATTGGGTCGACAGCCAACTAGCCATACTGGGTTACAACTAACATACATTGATATTAAATACATACATACATAAATACACACAATACGTTACATGCCAGCTCAAAATTACATAGTGAAAGGTATTATTAATTCATCATCAATCTTTCTGCGAAAGCCTACTGAGAGAAAAGACAGGAGACATGACTTTACCTTTATGGATATATTTAATTGGCACAGTTACTGTAACACAATACAAAGTATTCAGTGCTCCAAAACACAAGCATACCAAAATGGAGCACAAAACAAAAAAGTGCAACACACCATTTGGCAGACCTTACAAAAACAAAACAAAACAAAAACAAAACGTCTTACTCAGCGAGCTTAAGCCAAGCAGAAAAAGTAATGGTAAGACGTTTTATAGTTAAACCTTAAAAATAGATGTTTTATATAATTTGTTTCGAGTTTAATCTTTATTATATATTCTTATATACGCTCTAATTCCAACTCCCCATATTTTCTGTACATGTACTCTTTGACATTACCACGTTTGTAATGGTCTCAAAGTTGAGCCTTAGGCAAGGAGATTCAGTAGATTGATCATCACTTATGCTCTCTTCTGACTGTTTGAAACTCACTTTACATTGCTGTCTATGTCAACAGCTGATGGACTGTAATAAAAAGAAAGAAGTTCCGCCCCCATCTAGCCTACACAAATTAGTAGATGGATGGCAAACAATGAAAGCTAGACTTCCCATCATGACCATGATTCTCTGCCACAAAACAAACAAGTTGGACATTATTTGTTTATGTTGGTTTAAATGTCACACTGCTGACTTGTTGATCTGCTAATGTCCATTGATAAATTGACATTTCAATTTCTGCTGTTTGAAATATTATGTTTATGATTTTCTATAAAAAAGGTTCACACATATGCTGTGACATTGATGCACACCATCAATTGCTATATTAGACAAAACAACAAAATATTTGTTATTTATTATTTCATCTGCAGTTAAAGGATTTCAGTCCCAAAGTTTAGGCATAATCTTCTTCTCAAGTGGTTTGTAGAACAGTTGCAAACAACGATAAAATTCCAGCAAAAAAAAACAACAAGCATAGTAAGTCGAATCTCTTTGACCCAACATCATCAAAGTAGCAAAATCAAAGATTCAAATCAGGTATGTGCCAGGGTAACAGTGATCATTATTTCTGTTGTCTAACAGTGTTGTAAGATCCAGACACTCATACTTGCCTCTACAAAATCAAGGGTTCTTCTTCAAAGGCAGCATACCACATGTAAGATATCCCCAATACTCTTTCAGTTTAATGAATGCAGCGATAAGATGAACTCAGTTAAGGCCCAGAGCAGATGAATGTTGTCTAGAATTCAGTAACAAACTCATACGAGTAAGAGTTGGTTACATTATAATTTTTCTTATACAGACAATATTGGGCACATTTTGAGCCATGTTAAAACAATTCCTCTGATCAGTTGATGAATCAGTCCCAAGATTGGACCGTTGCACATGGAGGGAGCTTTGGAAACATTGTAGTGGTCACAGGATGATAACGGCTAGCCAATAACCACTTGACACTTTGACGTGAGCACACTTCTCAAACAGATACAATGCCAAAATCATGACAGTGCATACCTACTGTCTCTACAGTACAAACAGACATCACATTCATAACCCATGTATGCAGAACATGATTTCGAAACACGTTTAGGGTCCAAGATATCAGTGCTAACAGTAGGAGACACTGGGAGGAGATAACACACTCACTATTATATATATATATACATACATATATACATATATATATATATATATATATATATATATACATATAAATATATACACATGTATATATATATTTTTAAAAAGTGAGCATGCGTTGAACGAGCACAAAGTAACAGCCAGTCAGACAAACTAAAAGAAGTACCACAGGTACGGAACCCAAGAGGTGACGTTCAGGTTGAGAGGAAGAAAACAGGCAATGGCTTTAGCTGAACTGAAAAGAACAGAGAGCCAGACAGCTGTGTAGCTCCCCACCCCTTGGGCTGGTAGCAAGGAGGCAAGGAGGAGGAGGAAACAGGGCAAGCATGCACACAAACCACAGCGCCTGAGAGCCTGCCCCAGCCTGAGCTGTGACCAATGGCCAGCTCCTGCTGCCTGAGGGGGAGGGGCTTGTGGAGGGAAGGGGTGTAGTCAGAGAGGGGAACAGACACCAGTGACAAACAGTAGGAATGAGAATGCAGGTGAACGAAGTAGAGCTCGCTATCCTCTTTAGGTTACACCTTCTACCAGGAAATCAAGCAAATCCCCCCTCCAGCCAGGAGCTGTCTCTGACCTGCGGGATATGACACATAAGGCTCTGATGGAGACCACACAGAGCACATACACACACAGATAAAACCAATGACATGTCCCAGCCATTCATACAAGCACAGAGCAGACCAGCCGATGAAGGTGTCCTGTTCTCTGGGCTTGGTTGAGACCTGTAAAACGTGGAGCAGACGTCTGAGAGAGTGGAATGGAGGGGCTGTTCTGTCAGCTACACGGCTAGGCTCCATGGCCTGAGTCAACGAAGGAGTGAGAGGGCGGCTGGGACTGTGACGGTCAGACCTGACTGACACACAGGGTGTGGCAGCACAGACCTCCTCCTCTCTCTGTTGGCACTCAGAGTCTCCGTCATCTCCAGCTGGTCCTGGTCCCGTCCCTGACCACACCCTGTGGTGTGTGTGTGTGTGTGTGTGTGTGTGTGTGTGTTGGTGGGATGGAGGAAGAACAGAGGGTAGGGCTAGGGGCGGGAGGGGCATTCAGAGCGAGAGAGCCAACTGCCACTTTGGGTGACTGCACAGCGCTAGCAGAGTTAGTACAATGAGAAGCAAAGGTTTGCTGACACAATGAAAGCAAAATCAAAAGTGTGAAGGTAATTCTGTTAAGAATGGAAAGATAATGGGCGCTCAATTGTTTTTTTTTATAATATTTATAATATTTAGATGCTTCTGGTCAGACTGTTGCAGATCAATCCCAAACTACAATCAGATTGGTGAAGCGAGATGTGAATTGGAATCCTTTTTTGTCTCGGGCATCTTTCAAACAGACTCTCTCTCATTCTGACTCATGGAGCGTTAAAGGAGCGTGGTGGTGTGTCCTCTGCTGCTTGCCCTGCCACTCCTGAGCCACACTTTTAGGAATCTGAAATTCAAAAAAGGAAAAATTAGATGATGATGTTAGCAAAGACAATATAGAAACCTGTGAGCTTTCATGACTAATGCAATGATGTCAAATTAAACAATATCTAAGAATGCTCAACGGTTGGTTTTTAGTTATTTTTAATAGAAGGCAACTTCAACAACATCAAACATACTTAAAACATGTTACACAAAGCCAAACAACATGCAGCACATTTCAAATGGACCCTCTTTATGTGTGGGTAATCAGACATATGGTTTTGACATGCACATAAGTGCACATATCTAGAGTAGCCGACAAGCTAGCAAATATAGTAAAATATAGTCACCCCACACATGATCAGAAAAAAAGAAAATAAATACCCATGGCCCATGTTTTCACAGGTACAATGGATATGAAAAGGAAGACCTCTACATTTTCACTGCATCTATTAACAAGGCCTAAATCCTCACACCATGCGTCTCCCATAGATGTGAAGCATCAAGGAACTACAAAACCCAAAGGCCCCATTCCATACACTGTCTGTCTGTCTCACCCCAGAGCTTGGTGCTGCTCATTCTCAATCCTTCCATGCCTTTACCATAGTCCTGAAACAAAAAGGTGTGGATGGTCCAATACTGTCACATGTTTTGCCTTCAGAACCTTTAGGGTGGCCTTTACAGTGACGCATATTAAATGCATCAGTGTCTTTTTCTTCTTACATCAACTTCAATGAGAAGCTGTACATCTCCTTATAGCAAATTTGCATGTCTTGCAACAATGTGCAACAATAAAAGAGATAGAATTACTCAAAAAACAACAATATGATTGAGTATTGATGAAAAGACGATCGATTGTTCATTTCAAAGATTATTATTTTACGTCCAATCACGTTGATCACTTACATGTTCTGCCATTTGCAGTGAAACCTCACAAGTCAAAGAGCTAATCAAATACTGTTAAAGTGAAATCATGAATAAAAACATTTATAAAGCAAAACATAATCAAAACACAATTCCTCCCAAGTATTGCTGCAATATCAGGACGACCCTCATCTAAATCACTATCAACAGTCCTTCTTCAACGTGGGCCATACGTCACAAAGGAGACCTTTCTTTTGGTTGGAGTCACTGCAGTGAGTATGTGAGACTCTTTGCAATCAGACTCACTGTCATCACATCCAATCTCTTCCTCTCGGTCTGCTTCTCTGAACTACCTGGTTTCTCTTCTGGTTGACTTTGTGAACAATGTTAGGATGACGACACGGGTACTGTGTATACTGGACCATCAACTCTCCTACTGACCGTTACTGCAGAGGGCCCTGTCTTTTGGCCCAGGTTCAAACATGGCGGGGTAGGGTTTGAGCCACACTATGGAGATATCTGATGGCTGTAACTCTCAGAGTGACTGCTCTATCAGCCACTCAGCATAAAGGCCTGGGTCAAGTTAAATGTATGTCATAGCACCTTTGGCGTTTGCTTCCAAAAACACCTCCACATAGGAGGTGGGCACGTAGCCCTCCTCGTCCTCGTTGCGCCGCACGCGCGTCCAGCCATCACCCTTGTCTTCCTCGATCACAAACAGGAGCTCTCCCTCGGCCACCGCTATGGTGCCCTCGTTGTGCCCTGAGCCACAGAGAGACAGAGCACAAAGGTAAGTGTACAGCACAGTGTAAAGTGTACAGCACATCCAACCCTCAAAGAGGAGAACCCTCCTTTCCTCTGACCCCTCCTCCACAGGGCTGTGTGTGGGAGCTTTCACCTTCAAAGGGGTAGATGGCTTTGCAGGTGCCAATGGTGGGCAGAGTCTCGTCGTCATCAAACTCGTCGTCAAACTCGGGCGTGGAGGTGGGGTTAGGTGGCGGGGGGGCGGGGGCGGCCTTGACCTGAGTCTCTGAACTCTGCTCCTCCGTATTACTGCCATCCGGGCTGCTCAAGGGCCAAGACACACATCGTAACTATAGCAACAGGCTCGCTCACGGTGGCCACTACATGTTATAGCTGAGTTATGCTGTGTGTGTGTGTGTACTGTACCTCTCTCTGTCCTGAGCACAGTTGTTGCTGACAGGGGTGCTGTTCTGGGCCTCATACAGGGCGCTCTGTCTCCGTGGGGGATCGCTCTTCGACGGCAACCTCCCTTCCACCTCCGCTAACCAGCCCTGAACACAGCCAGGGGTATGACATCAAACCTACTGTACACACACGGATCTACAGCTCCTCCACAGTGCTTTACCCATGGAGCTATTTATTTAGAACACATTTGTTTCGGTGTAGGGGTGAGAGGTGGCCATCCAGGCATCCCTCCAGCACACAGACAGAGCAGCCAGCTGGCTACCCCAGCAGCAGAGCAGCTTCTCCTAATAAGGAAGCGCAGCAGACAGAGGGGGCCTCTGGAACCCCCCCCCCTGTTACAGCCCTGCCTCTCCAGTCTGGTCTTCTCTCAGCCCTAACCCCTCACTCTGCAGCTCACCTCAAACTTCTGCACTTCCAGCTGCAGTCTGTCGATATTCTGGGAGATCTCGGCCAGCCGGGGGTCCACACTGCTGGGGTCTCCCATCTGGGGGTTCTTCAAGTACACGTCTTTCATCTTGGTCAGCGCGTCCCTGCAGGAAGACACACAATGCATGTTCATCAGCATGGTTAAAGACACGGCGTCTCATATTACCAGCCACACCCAGTCTGGTGGAGACAGGTCAGATAATATGATGGAGACTGATTTAGTTTGGGAGGAGGAGACTGACTTTATGAACACGTGAATCAGATCACAAAGGTTTTATTGGAAAAGGTCAACTATACTCACATGAATAGATTGCATTCTTATGTTTTATGTGAAACAGCAGGAAAACAAGATGGCCTCCACTCCACCTTACCTCTGGTCCATCTCCTTCTGGATGTCCTTGTTCAGGTCGTCCATCTTGCCCTGCAGCTTCTTCCTCCTCTGCTCCGGGGGCAGGTGGCTGAAGTCTTCAGGTCCAGAGCCCTGAGGAAAACAAGGGACGGAAAGAGGGAAAAAGAAAAGTGGCAAAGCCTAAGATGAAGATTATTTCATTGGAAGTGTTGAAAAGAATTGCGTTTGACAATTTGATTATGTAACCGAGAGTCACTACTGCTATTGTGAAGAGTACAAGTGAAGAAGCCACTGTGGTTCTCTCTCTCACAGACCAAATTACCTCTACAAGCTGTTTTCACAGGAAACGGCCCTTCACCTAGAAGTTCTAAACCAAAACAACACAGAGCCCCATGCTGGCCAATAATGCCTCATCATTGCACTTAATTTTTCCTGCAGCACTTTGACCTATTAAATTAGGATAGGTAGGTAAGTGTTCCTAAAATGGAGAGTAAGTGTGTGTGTGTGTGTGTGTGTGTGTGTGTGTGTGTGTGCGTGTATGTAGTTTGGGAGGCCAGTCAGGGTAATGTCTCCAGTGGAGTTTCCTTGATGCAATGTCTTATTGATCTGATGACTCATCTGTGAGTCATCTCCATGTAATGTGGAATGAATACAGAGCCTGTCTGTAGGCTGCAGTGTGTTCTCTCATCAGGCTCTCAGAGAATAACCCACCTCTGTAATAATAGAGTCAATCAACAGACCCATTTCAGCCCTTCAACAACGGTCCTATCATTTGAGCAATATTGTGTTGTGTTGTTCTAGGACTGGATAGAATCAGGCCCCAGGATATTACTGTGGTGAAGAGTGCTTCTACTGTTCAGAGATCAGCAGCAGAAGCACCTGTGTGCCTCACCAGCCTAAACTTACCAGCATGCAACACAATGGACAGGTTTGAATGAACACGCACTTAACATGCAGTCTTATTAGTAACTTGTTAATATTACTGATCAACATAAGGCAGCTTTGGTTAAGCCGTTGCACTAGTTTGAAGCTAAGGTATCTAGTTAATCATCTCATTCAGTTACAGGATGCTCCCATTGTGATTTTTCTTAGCTTGTGAGTAAGTTTAAGAAAAACGTTTTGTAAGGATTTCTTAATGCCTTAGAAATCAAAAATCCCATCAACCACAAGAGTGATAATTCAGAGCATCCGATCAGAAGAGCCGCCGTACATAGTGCAAGCAAGGCGCTACTTTAGTGTTCCATTCAGCCACTGTCCGATGGAAACGTGTTTGTATTCCCAGGACACTAAGCATCAACGGGAGATCTGAGGGCTTTCCTTCCGTTGATTTCCACATCTAGAGGGCAGATATTGTAGAGGCATGCACCATGTATAATATTGATTTGTATATCTAAATCATCTATATGGAAGATAGCACCATGCACACCATAATCAAAGGGATGGAACTACCAGACGCAGAGACAGACGGACAAAACGTGAGTCATTCTCATCACCTCAATGAGATTCCGGATGTGGGAATTGAGTGTGATCTGCACAGAGCACACAGGTGGGGATAGACGCCACGAAAAACACACACAACAGAAACAAGACACACACACACACACGCACAGAAAACAAAAATGAGACAACAAAAGGTGTGCAGTCCATCACAACACAATAAACGACTCCCCCGCTCTGACCCAGAGAGCCTAAATCAATGAGAGCTCATGTTAAGTTACATCCAGGTGTTATTAGGACGACGTGCGTGCTGAGGTCATGCTGCTATGATCGTGCGATTACGGTCATGCTTACCAGCTTGAGAGAAAGCTTCACGGAGGGGGTGGGGAAGGAGGAGAGAGAAATGGCAAGGTGGAGGAGAGAGAGAGAGAGAAAGAACAGACAAACGTCAAAATCAGAAGAATATAAAGAGCATTGGTCAATTGGTAGCACACAGAAATGGTTGACATGGATATTGATGTAAAACGTCAGTTGTCAAACTTCACCATTAGGAAAAGAGGGTGAAAGAGGAACAAAATAACAGCCTCCAAACAATAGGATACAATGTGTCCGTAACAAACATCTGCATAAACCAGCTGCACCATGTGTAAGATTTATTTTCTCAAATGGTGAAGTTTAACAAAGGGTTTCAATGGGTGAATGAATAAATAATAAAATGTTTATAATGTAAAGTTGGCAGGAAAGCCAACTCACTAGTTTAGTGCCAGCAAGCGTTGAGTAAAGAGAGAAAGGGAAAGAGAAGACAGATGAGACACAGAACAGCATATCCTTTCTTCTCCTGCATCTGCAGGCCTAGTTACGGCCATACAAGTTTCAGGCAGCAGGAGGCGCTATAACCTTCTTTCTTTTTTTACAGCAATCAGGCAGCGTTTTACAAGTTGATGAGGAGGAGGCTGACAAAGTGATGACGATTGTTTCACATATGAACAACTGGAGGAAAGTTGCTTCTTCACTAACACCAACAACATCTAAAATATATCAGAGGACCCAAACTCAAAGTGCATGCAAGAATTATTGTAATTTGTGTTTTCAAAAGGGTAAATAGGGGTAATTATGACAAATTAAAAGGGGAAAAGGAACTACCAAAGAGGATAATAATTTGTGCCAGGAAAGCTTTGCGGTTCATTTATACATAATTGCTCATTCAGTATAATGTGTAAAGTGCCTATTGGGAAACCCCGTATGTTCACTGGATATGGGGATGAGGAGATAGGTTGGCTCGGAGGAGCTGTTACTGTCCTAGCAGATCCTGTTGCCACGTCAAAGGCAGCACTATACTGCACATAGTGAAGTCTTCTAATCAAGTTATCCCCATGGAAGGGTTTGCTATGGGCCTCCCCAGGTCAGCTATTTCTCCCTCCCTGTCAGTGTTTCCCAGAAGCAAATCTGTTCCAGAAACAGCATCTACCTAATTAAAAGAGGCTGAATTCAAACACCTACATTGAAGTTTGCAGTGTTATTTTCTATGTGATACGAGCTACCATCAACTTTCCTCAGACATACAGATATAAATGGGTCATAAAGACAAAGCGTACTGCCGGCACCAAACAAGCCTAGGAGGGGTGAATTATGGGTATTGTAGGCTCAAACAGCTCAAAGTATGACCAGCACCCCACCTGATGTTAAACCCCTTGGAAATCGCCCTGCTTTCCTCGAGGCCTAAGAGGTGCTGGAGACACTTTGAGAAGTGGCTCTTTAGAGATGCTCTGCCTGAGGTCTGTGGCTGACAGAGGGGGCTAACAGGACGCCTCAAGCTGAAATGTGGGACGGACGATGAGGTCATCTTCTCTGGTTGGGTGACGTGCACAGTCATGTGCCATGAGCCAAGTAAAAAAACAGCAGTCACAGACACTAGCCTCCTTTGTAGGGAGACAAAACAACCCCCGTGTATGTTGAACAAAAATAATTGTTACTGAAAAACTCAATTAATAATTTAAGGAGACTACTGTCTGTGCAGCACATATCCCTGACAAGCTATTCAGAAATACTCTCATCATCACTGACAGGCCACACGCACAACAAAGAAACCAACACACACACACACACACACACACACACACACACACACACACACACACACACTTACAACATACTGCCTGGCCTCGAAAGCATAGGTGGGCCGGCCCAGAGTCCTCTTCATGAGCTCTGTGTGAGAGTAGAGCGAGCGAGGGGATGGCTGCTGCAGCGGTGGTGAGAGAGGACACACAGCACCATGGATCATCAGTACTGGGGGCCTCTGAGAGAGGACACACAGCACCATGGATCATCAGTACTGGGGGCCTCTGAGGAGGACACACAGCACCATGGATCAGTACTGGGGGCCTCTGAGAGAGGACACACAGCACCATGGATCATCAGTACTGGGGGCCTCTGAGGAGGACACACAGCACCATGGATCATCAGTACTAGGGGCCTCTGAGGCTGACACCGCACGGCTCCCTTACCCTCGCAGTGCCTCTAGCATGAGATCTATCACACACAGGCTTAATTTCTATCACACATCAGAGAGCTGTGCAGAATAACAGGCCCCCCCACAGTGACCAGCTGGCTCGGACCCCCCCCCCCACCCCCACCCACTGTGAAGGGCTCTGGGGAGACTGCACCCCACCTAACAGTCTGACCACTCTGCTACGCTACAACTAACACACTCAACAGAGAACGCATTCAGAGACGAGGAATGAAATGTTTGTGGTGTATCTTTGATTGTACACAAATGTACATAATGAGATCAGGTTAAGATGCAAAGGAAAGGCCAGCAGAAGGCCTGTAGCTGAGAGCTATGGGGATTGACTAGGCCCCCGAGGTGCTGTTTACTTCATCAAGGCAGCCGTTAGGTTTGTCAATACGGCCTTCAACAGGAAGAGCAGAGGGTTCCCCAACACACCCACTGCTCTCTTACATTACAGCACTGCCTTGATGGCTTCTCTCTCAGCCTACTGTAATCTGTGGACTTAGTCCTAAAAGGAAACAGAAAGAGGTTGTAAATCGTATTCTTAACAATGGGCGGATGCAAATCTGACACTAAACGTTTATATACATTGATAAGCAACATAAATACTTTAGTGACATTTATGAAAAGGAGGGGGAATTACAATGGAGATGTATTTCCATGTGTTGTAGGGGTTTGTTTGTCAACTGTTAGGAGCTCAGATCTAATGAGAGGGCAGCCTGATTGAAGACATCAGCTCAGTGACTAGCTTCGAATGTTCCATTGCTTTTCTTCAACTACTATATCTACGACTACAAGGTTAAACGGAAATCTCTGCATTTAACACAAAGCATCACGTTTATCCTGGAGCCCTTTTCAAACTACACTTCTTGGGGGAAACTGTGTCCCTGCTTTCTTTTTCAGAAATGTGCACTTCCTGTCCGATTGGTCAAAATATACTTCCTTTTCTGCTGACCGTCAAACGTTTCCTTGTACGTTTGCGGCTCTGCAATCCATTCATCTGGCTGTATTGTTATTCTTTTTTTTCATGTCATGTGGCATGAGGTCAACTCTCGAAAAAAGCCCTCCTGGGCCACTGCTGCCCTTTGCAAAATATGAATATGAACAAACTACATTGGTAAAGGCCGAAACAAACACACGCTCGTCCCTAAGGTCAAGGGAAGCTGGGAGTTGTAGTGTTGTGGCTGTAACCTGGCCCTTCTGACATGCTGGGCTCCAGGACTACAAATAAGGGCCAGGAAACCCTATTAGTTTGAGGTCAAGATAAAATGCAGACACACCAGTGTCCTAGGCAGAGTGACTCACACAGCCAACAGTGCTTTGTCAGAAGCACTCCATGCCAAATCTTCAGATCAAATAAAGCTTAGTCATTTCATTTATTTTTATTAGCCCACATTAAAAAAGCTTTCCTGTCAGTAAATGAAACAGTGAAGGCCATGTAAAGGTTTGATTTTTCATCCAGGTCATCACCTTGTTTTTTCAGCCTTCTCTCTGTCTTTCCCTGATCAGTGAGATACCTACCTGCTTCCAACTCGGATGGCGTTAACACACTCTCCCTATCGCTACATGGTGAGAAGCTGGTTTATAGAAGAATAGTGGTGAGAAGCGCTATGAGACTTTCTCTTTGGAGAGGACAGGGCGAAGAGAGAGTGGGTGTCTATTTATGCAGACAGACAGAAAGATGGTCTGGCTTCAGATAGCTACTAGAGCAGAACTGTGGAACCATGCGAGAGAGGCTGAATAGAGAGGAACACCATCCCACTGTATGGGGAACCACACCATTCCAGTCCATCAGGGCAGTACCTCTCTATACTGTGTATCAGTAACTTGCTTTTATGCAGATTTAATGAACTGTCAAGTCTTTTATACTGATGCAGAAAATTGTAGGACATAAAGTACTAATAACGCTTTAAATGGTTTAGGCACAAAATGCTGAATCTCTATGGAAACACTTTTATTTGAATGGGGTAAAATAGCCCTTCTTTCAAGGACTTCCCCAGTGGTGGTCACAGTGTCTACATGATAGTGAGCTGGTCCTAGTAACCACCTGCTGGGACATGGCCACAGAGGCATTATGACCTCCACCTCCAGGAGGCCTTCTCCCATACAGTGGAGCTAGGCTGAGCTCCTCAGAGAGACAGATGAGCACACAGACACGTACACTGGCAGCCACAGGAGACATGCACGCAGACAGACAGTCAGACAGGCCGACAGACAGGCAGGCAGGCAGGCAGGCAGACAGGTAGACTTACCCCGCGCCTCAGGCTCCGGAGGCAGTGCATTTTAGGTTTGGACGTCATGAAGTCGTTGAGGCGGTGGGAGAGGGGCTCCTTTTGCTGCTTGGGAGACTGGGGGTCGTTGGGAACAGCAGAGGGTGAGGGCGGGGACGAGGCTGGGGGGGCAGGGGGGGGCTGGCGGGGGGACGTTAACAGGGACATAAGCTACCAGTAAGAGAGGGAGCCGTGGCGCAGAGGAAGAGGACAAGAAGAAGAGGGGGCAGAATCAAACAAGAAAGACAAAAGGAAAAAAGGAGGAGGAGGAGGGAACACAAAACGAGATAAATAAGGCTCCAACAAATGTTAAACAAACAAACAGAAAACCCCCCAACAGAAACAAAAGACAACAGAAACCAAAGAATGGAAGGCCAGTGTATCAGTTATTACTCTGTGGAATCCTGTTGAACATCAGACAAGTAACAACACTGCACAGGGTCAGTA
>JAVQIZ010007674.1:0-13533 GCA_036023535.2 Galaxias brevipinnis
ACACACACACACACACACACACACACACACACACACACACACACACACACACACACACACACACACACACACACACACACACACACGATGATGCCATGTTCTTGTGTTTGTGAAAGCTCAGAAAATCCAGGAACTAAATATATCTGTTGATAATGCTTGATGTACTTTGTGTTGGTGAAAGTTCTTAAAATCCAGGACGTACTTGTATGCTGCAGGCGTTACCCTGGAGACAGAACAACGTCCAAGCAACATCTCACAGTAATGCTATCCCTTTTATTAAAACTAATATTCCAAATAACTTTGGCCAAATGGTTCTTCTGACATACTGCAATGAAGTACTTGTGCAAGTCACACGCAGTTGGAAAACAATTTTAAAGAGTAAGAGATTAATGACTAGTAAACATGTCAGCGTTTGAACCTGCGTGGCTCGTGTTTGTTATCATGAAACTTCACATAACAAAGGAACACACACACACACGTGAGGTATTGTTCTGTCTTTTTCTATCTTCTTTTTTTTTACTAACTGACAATGTTCCGGAAAATAAAGTCCCACCTGAACAGTCAGGAAATGAAAATGCGATAAAGTGATTGTTCTGCTATTCTTATTTAATTAATTAATTAAGTGTGTGTGTGTGTGTGTGTGTGTGTGTGTCAGTATCCGTGGTAATAAATCAATCTGCGTTCTGAGCTGTTATGTTGTGTTGACTTTGGCTAACTACTTGACCCAGAAACATTAAGCGCTCTGATTGAGCAACTAACTAAGGGGCAGAGCGTCAAATACATTAGCCATAATTCAAGTTCTGATTAAGCAGTTTAGTACCTACTACTACTACTACTACTACTAACAACAACAACTACTACTAACAACTACTACTACTACTACTGCTGCTAATATTACTGTAATAAGTACTAATGACAATATGCAAGTTATATCTACATTGACTCTAATTCAAGTTCTGATCAAGCAGTCTCGTACCTTCTACTAACAACTATTACTACCAACAACTACTAACTACTACTACTACTATTACTGTAATTACTCTATTACTACTAACTACTACTATTACTACTACTAATACTACTACTACTTCTACTACTACTAACAACTACTAGAACAACTATTACTACCACTACACCTGCTGTAATTACAAGTACTAATAACAATATGCAAGTTATTTTCCCATGGCAAAATGCCTGTATAAAATCCAGTATAGTTAGTTGTTCAGTAAAGTGTCCTTTACATTTGTTTTGTGTTGCTTGACTTGTCCTTGTGTTTTTTTCTAGACATTTTAACATTGAGACACAAATTGCTGGCCCACCTCATTCAAAGAAGAGACGGTGCATTTTGTTGTTATTTTTTTGAGACATTTTAACAATGAGACACACTCGGTGTCCGGTGGCCCACCTCATGCAGAGATGAGATGGCGCCTGAGGAGAAGCTGCTGAGGCCGAAGCGTCTCTCAATGGTGGTAATGGTGCTCTTGAAGTAGGAGCTGTAAAGGAGCTGGGTGAGCTGCAGCAGACCATGGCACAGCACAAACAGCTAGAGACAGAGAGAGAAAGAGAGAGAGAGATAAAGATAGAGAGAGAGAGAGATAGAGAGAGAAAGAGCCAGAGAGAGAAAGAGAGACACAGAGAGAAAGAGATAGAGAGAAAGAGATAGAGAGATAGAGAGATAGAGAGACAGACAGACAGACACATATGGAGAAAGGGAGCGACACAAATATTTATGAATCACCGTTCCCAGCAATAATATTCCGTATTCTGCATGCCTCTCTAACATCCAATAGAACGCGTTGGATCTTTAGATATATTTAAATTCCATTAAATGTCAAAGCTGATCCCCAGCTAAATATTAATGATAGAAAGTGAAGACCTCACTGTGTCGAATCTCTTTTAGACCTCATTAGACTACATTACTTAACTATTTTACTACTCATACTGGCCAAATCATTAGCTGGACATTTCCAACTACTATTAGGAAAAAAGATAGGTGTGTAGTGCAATCAATGCAACAACACGGTTCTTATTGAGTACAGGAACATGTTTTTAAAACGCTGTTTCGGCATGAATGATTCCTGTTGTGACCGTGCTGTCACTGTGAATAATCTCACAGTCACGTGGGATCCAGTGATCAAATGGAAATGGCCAGTGTGTGTGATGTTTTATAAAACATTTTTATAAAATAAAATTTTTTATTATTATGAACTGAAGCAATTTTCTATTGGTTCACCACCGGTAAGAGCTGGCGCAGAGCCCAGATACTGAACCCCCCCCCCCACACACACACACACACACACCCCTACCCCAGTGTAAACAAGCATGATGATCTCCTAAAATAGGACGTGTAGGAGCCCTCTACAGAAAACGGGGTGGAAGTCATATTCAATGCTTAACTGAATAAACAAACAACACAATAATCCTTACTGTGAAATATTACAGATGAAAGTAGTTTATTTTAACATCAGACAAATGCCTCTAGGAATGTAAAGTGTCATATCTTTATACTCTTACATATCCAGGATTCTAGGTTCAAGGTTCGAGTTCCCAAAGATACATTTGTTGTGCAGATGGGTGATTCAGTATTCCGGAGTTAAAAATTTTAAATTACGATATAAATTTGAAGGGCATCAAAACAAAATACGTTAATACATATCAGCATATGCAGTCCCATAATCAATCTTTGCCAACCTCACATTATCCTGTACATACCATGCACTGTAAAATATGACAAAGTATTTTAACACATAGACAGGACTGAAATCTTTTAATTTGTGTCAATTCACTTATAAATGTAAAATTTGAAGTTAATAAACTGAACTCTAAAAGTTCAATCATCCCATAGGGTTAAAGTGTCGTGCCTCCAGAGTCTTTTGACCAGCGCAAGTGTGGCATCGCGAGACTACCTGGTGACAGACCGCCAGCTCCCTCAACGGGTATTTATCTGACGGGCGCTTCGCATGGACGCAGCTGTCGTCTGTCTGTGAAGACGTGACGCTCCACAACAGTGGGGCATGTAGAGTCGGAGACAGGTTTGCTATGCAACACAGCACTTTAGTCCTTCTCCCGCTGTCTGGCTGACAGAGGGGAAAGGTTGTTTTTTTTTCATTTAAAGCTTGGCTTCATGGCCCCATTAGCACACACAATGGACACCTTTTTTGCTTTTCTTTGCACCGGGTGCTAATATTTCATCGCCGTTTTGTATCGAGACGGCTCTAATTATACGAGCGTTTCGACGAGAGCTAGCATGTTCAGACACCCAAACGGGATTTAAAAACAACGACGGGTTGTCAGTTTGTGTTGCAGATAGTACGCGTCCATAGCCTCCGGTCCCGTTCTGAAACAGTACACTCTTTGTGAGACATAAGCTATAGTATGAAATATTTAATTTCATGTCATTCAGAGAACTCGGGTCTTTGACCAGTTCCAGTTAACTCATTCATACCCATTCATTTGAGGTTTCACAGCCGGTTTTAATTATGTAAGCGATAAATTCACCATGACATTAAAATTGTGTTACACGTACACACTATCTCTCTCTCTCTCACACACACACAAGCACCCCCCAAATCTCTTTCTCTCTCTCACACACACGGTAGCTTTTTCTGTCTGCCCAAAGCATGCACACACACAGTGCAGGAGGTCATTCAATATTAAACATGCACAAATATGTACGTTACATAATGCAATTGCTTGGAAGAGATGATTATTACTGTGAAACAGACACCAAGTCCATGAGCATAACTCGGGTTGGGTGATAATTACAGCCTGGTTTGGTTTGACAGGCACCAGCACCAGCACCCAGGACGCTAAATAGTTTAGTTTCACATCAAAATTTGACTATACTTGCAGGGAAATTTGAATATTGGGAATGGATTTCAGAGCAAAATTTGACTGTTGGGATCACCGTCACAAACACATTTGACTGTTACAGGGAACTACCGTGCATGCTATTTTGTAGCAATTTTTGTAGCAAATGTTTGGTTTGAATATTGGTATTTCCTTTCACAAACAAATACTGTGAAGGACCAGAAACAACTGGTGTGATTACCCAGATAGAGTTTCATTCAAAGACAAAGCTCTCAAAATAAACATAGTACGTAATGTCTGCAAAAGAAAATGACCACATCCAAACAGTCAACAGTCGTGTACAGGTAAAAATGCTGTACTTTATAGATTACATCCTCATCCATCTTTCAACACTCTGAACTTCAGCCTCCGGGTTTCCATTGTCCCTCTGGCCTGCTGTGAGGAAGAACCAGTGGGAAGCCGCCCTCAAAGCAAATGTTTTACAAACAACGTTTTCTTTTCTGGGACAAGTGCATGGGACAATGCTAGGTTATGAGACACCCCTGGATGCAGAACACACACACACACACACACACACACACAGACAAAAAAATGTCCCCGGAAGGCAAAAGTGAGCTCAGTTCTAAATACTGAAATAAATCAAAGAGAAGAGTTCTGCTGTTGTGTTTTCAGGACAAACAACACTCCATAGTCTTGAAAGAGTTCTGATAGATCAGTTATGAAATCACTTATTTTTTTACACACACACACACACACACACACAATCAACCTCAAAACACTGATAACACAATGGGACCAGTAACAGAGGCTCTTAAGCTTTAAAAATGATTCAGTTGAACTCCGTCTCCAAACTGACCTGTGACCTGATTAACTTTGTGCGCTGTAGTTGTCTGATCGATTCAAATCAAATGAATGATTATTTAGTATTGCATCATCAAGGACGCATGTTTTTTGTTTTTGCCAGTGTCAATTACATTGCCCCATTGGGCAAATAAGTAATACATAGTTTTAAGAGCAAGAGCCTGTGTTCTGTAATTGCGGGAACACACACACATACACACACACACACACACACACACACACACACACACACACACTTGAAAGGTGGCGTTGACAGGTCAGAGAACCACTGTCACTGTCTACATTAGGAGGTCACAGGTCATATTATTAGGAGCTAGGTTAGGAAGAAACAGGCCATATTGTTGGGAGCTAGGTTAGGAGGTCACAGGTCATAAGGTCATATTGTTGGGAGCTACATTAGGAGGTCACAGGTCATATTGTTGGGAGCTAGTTTAGGAGGTCACAGGTCATATTGTTGGGAGCTACGTTAGGAGGTCACAGGTCATATTGTTGGGAGCTAGGTTAGGAAGACACAGGTCATATTATTGGGAGCTAGGTTAGGAGGTCACAGGTCATATTGTTGGGAGCTACATTAAGAGGTCACAGGTCATATTATTGGGAGCTGCTAGCGACACACCCTTTGAGTGCCTTAGAGGGTGCAGCCTGACAAAACACCTACACTTTGAGGCGGCATATAAAGAAAGGAAAAAAAGGAAAACGTCCCCTTGTGAAATAGCAAACAAACCGTAAGGAACATAATGTTCTCTAGTGGGCTGACCGCAGAGCTACCCTGGTGACCTGCGTCACTTGGACTACACTGAAGACTTTGGCTTCTTGGAACGAGACCAGCATTTAGTAAAAAAAAACGAGGCCCATTTTCTTTCATTTATTTAATTTTCTGGCTTTTTCACCTCCGGTCAGTAGATTTGAGGTAAATACGAGGTCTGGCATCAGATATATTCTCCCAGGAGGTTTATGATCTTAAAGGCTTTCTGTTGTACAACAAAAATGCCCCTCCCTCCACACACACACACACACACACACACAAAGTACAGTGTTTTAGCCAGTGATGTGGATTCTTGGATCATTCTTTCTTTAATAAAGTCTGTATAGACCCCGCTGAGAACAGTGAAGCTAAATTCATATTCAGACGATTTTTAAAAGATTCCCCCCCCTTAAGTCTGTCTGATTGTGTCCTTCGTGAGCCAACACACACACACACACACACACACACACACACACACACACAGGGTTTGAAATGGTTATGGGAGGTGCCTCTCATGACATTCTGCTACTAATGACATAATTGTGTGTCATTTGTAAATCAGCTTCATTATGTGTTTGGATGTGGATTCTCTGGAAACCCAAAGGATGGGTGTGGATTCCCCAGTCAGGGTATTAAAAAGGACTACATTAACGACGTGTGTGCCATGCACCCCCTGAAGAACGCTGCAGCTCGTCACCTATCTGACTGGTGACTGAGTCATCAGGGCCTGCGCAGGGGAACACACGCCATTTCTCAATGAGCGTGTGTACCTGTAACTCATCCACCTCTGCCAATCAAACGTAGATGTTATGCAGTCTCACACTCACACACACACAAAAGACAGGAGAACAGAGAAAGAGAAAGACTCCCTCTCTCTCTCCGCCAGTGTCAAAACTTTAAAAGTGGGTCCACACTAGCACCCCCCCCCTCCTCACTTATGTGTAATGGGACTTCTATAGTCTTTGTTAAAAGCTCCAGGGTAAACACCACTCTCCCTCTAAGTGAATTTTGAGCTGTAGAAGAAGAAGTTGTCCTTCTCGCTCACTGACTATTTGACATTGTTTGTCTGTCTCTGGGCGGCCAGGGAAAGGGCCTTTTACAAGGTATAGCCAGATAACAGATAACCTGATAACACAACTCTCTGCATATCTCAACTCATATCCACAGCTATAAGGAAACTAAGGAATAAGTAAACAAAGGAATAAGGAATCCACAGTCTTGTTTGAAGTTGGCAACCAATTTGTGTAAAGCGCTTTGAGCCTTTGAGAAAAGCGCTAAAAACTAAACCGTGAATTATTCTTATTCTTATTATTCTTATTCTTCTTATTACTATTATTATCAGAGGCAGCTATATGTTAGAGAGAAGTTCCAGTCCTTGCATACAAAGTCTGTTTGACCTGAAATGTAAGACAGGATAATAGCTGACTTTAACCTACAATTAGAGGCCATACCACTCGTGTGTGATACACTCAAGGTGAATACCAAACTGGTACAAACTGTCCACTTCATGCTCCAACCCTAGTTGTTAACATTTTGTAAGTTTTATTCCACTGAAAGAAAATAAAAAAGAAAACAGCTTGCCACATTCAGGATGGTACAAACCTTATCTCATATCTCTGCTGATGTTATGGCAAAACAATATTTCAGGTACCAGTCACGTTGAGTTACAAAAAATGAAGATGTTATTACAACTGCACCTACTCACGTGAGAGATTAAGTCTTCTGTCTGTTTATCCATATAATAACTTTGAGGTGACTGTGCGGCCGCAAATACATGCAAGTCACAAAGGCAGACACAAATATTTAATCTCGCTCGCTCCCTCACACACACCCCAAGTTCTGCATATAAGTCAAGAAACCAAATAGTCATTCACCTATGTAAAATAAACATGCAAGAACAGAACTTTTTTTTTTTTTGCATACCACTAATTAAGCATAAACTATTTATTTTATTGTTGCAAAGATATCTGTGCGCAAAAGTTTTTAATAATGACAAATCTTAAGAGCACAAAGGAAGGGTTCATTACCCAACTTTAAAAACACCTGCAGCGTTAAAGGTTGCGCCCTGGCACAATTCAAACCAGATTGAATTTAGGCTACTTACCACAATGTAAGATAATTCAATCAAATGCCAGTCCTGATATGATTAAGTGGTTGAAAGTTTATATGGTCATACACTTGGGAGACGAAACATAAGATTATTTTTTGCTAAATGAACGCTATACACATTCTTAAAATAAGTTGATGTCTCAAATGCATACTTTAAAAGTATCCAATGTATATTAGCCCAGTGATCTATGTTTGGTCAAAATTGGACATTAAATGTCAAACGCAACTGTCTTTACTTCATGCATATTATAAGAAATAACTGCATTAAAATAAAAGCTAAATCTAAAGTCACAAACTGTTAAAATGTACCTTTATGTTGCGGAACAATGATTTTGGCCTTTTCAAATCTTTCGAGTATATCTCCATTTGCGTAGATGATCCACAGGACTGTTCAAAGCAGCAGAACAGTTTTCTCTGTTGGTTTCAGCTTGTCAAAAGGGGGAACAGCGTTTCTACTCCGATGAACTTGAATGAGCTTTTATTGGTTACAGTGATGTAATTCGAAACAGCCCACAACTACAGGCTCAAATGTTGTGAACGTTATAGTAGGACCATATTTGGCACAAGCGACCCTATTTAACCAGCGATTGTTTCTCATCACTGATTAGAAAAAAGAAAAAAAATGTACAGATTTGAGAACACAATGCGTGCGCGCACACCAGAAACCAGGAGTAAACCTTTTTTTATTCGCTTTTTAGAAAACCGCATTTGTTTAATCCCGAGGGAATTTTGTCACTTTATGAGAAGCACTTAATGGCAAACAGTTAAGAGTATAGTCTTCAATTAATCTCTCTTGATGTAGAAAATACTTATCAGGGCGGTAGGCAAAAAATTGTCTATTCTTACAAAAGGCTTTTACTATAACGTAAAAAATGGGTAAATGTGATTAAATTAGAGGAGTTATGTCATAAATCATTAATTGCGACTTAATGCCGATAGGCGTTCAATCATAATTTGACCAACGCTCATAAATCTACATTTTAGGCATCATTTACATAACGATAAACACACATATTTTTGAATTAATACTTAGATATTGGACAGGGGAATTGTTCAGCACCTCAGGCATTGGTCATGGTTTTCACACAAATTAGATTGGACATTACTTTCCATTACGCCATCTTTTAAAAAGAAAAAAAAAGGTGCAGATTGTTGTGTGGCTTCAACCTAAAAAAGTGGTGAAATTCAAGCAACGTTTGTATTGTAACAACGGCAATGTCCATGGGAAGAATGAGCCTCATTCGAAAACATCCTTGGAGAATAAAATAAAACCAGTCAAATATATGAGTAAACTGTTACTGTGTGTAACATCAACTTCTTCTTTTTTTTAAAACAATAAAATATTCCTATTATTTTTATGTCTCTGACAATAATGCAAATATAGCTAACTGCATAAAAGTAAGCAGAACAAGTATTATTTTATAAACAAATTGAGTCTGCAGGGTCTTAACATGTAACAGTGGGTCTTAGCCATAACAAGAGATAAATCCATGTTAAGGATACTATTATCCATTAAAGAGAAAAAGTTAGTACATCACCAAACAATTCTATATTTAAAAAGATCTCTTTTAATCTGTGAATATGAAATCAAGAAAATAATTAACAAAATATCCTTTTTTAATTCAACAACATGCAGTGATCATGAAGACGCATCACAAAAATGCCATTCTATGCGTTCCAACACAGGTGGGAATTACAGCTATTTCATCCAGCAACATGGTAAATGAGCATATAGCTTAAACAACACAACATAAGTAGCATTGTATTAGTGATACTGCACATCACCAGCCTCTATAACCTCAGCTGAAATAGTTCTGAGACTCGGGGACCCAGATTGGCATTCTGCAAACTGTCTGAATTGAACCGGCCCAATAAGTTGGTCAAACTGCCTGATTGGCTGATTTTATTTGATTTTGTTCACAGTGACACCTTATATTTCTAGTCATTCACACATTAAAAATAAAAAATAAAACATTCTGTGATTGATTGATGGGCGGGCAATGTTCTGACACAGAACAGACAGATTCATACGTATATGTATATTTATATATAAAAACAGAATCAAGAACAACATTATCATAGTAACCCTGTTTGTAAGATTGGAATTCGTGATAGTGGATATATAACAACAAAATAGAAAAGAAAAAAAGAAAAAAAAAGAAAAAGGGTGACATTTAGGTGGGGCGTGTCTTTCCAACGACCTGGATTCCCTCTCCTGGTGGCTGACATTCAGTTCGAAGCCCCATCCTCCTGCTCATCTTTATTCAATAAAACCGCTGCCAAACAACGTCCTTTACAGCAAAGCAAGGCGGGAAGAGAATGACTCTTTTTAAAGTCCTTCTGATTGGACCGTCGTATCCCGCAGTGAGGAAGAGGAGCAGTGTCAGGTGAGGAGCAGTGATGTCACGTACCGAGTAGGAAGTAGCACGTTTAAAAAAAAACACAGGAGGAGGACAAAACCTCTCCAGTCTACTCTGGGCTCCTACCTCATCATCCATTATGGAGTCACAATCTCACTGGAAAACATGAAACACACATCTACTGCCCTAAGACAGAAATCTACCACAACAACTGTTTGGTTAGGTTCTCAGACGTTTTAAGGACAGGGAAGTGTTCACTGAATAAGTATGCTGGCATGAGAGATTGTCTTGGGATAGTTAATATAAAAAGTGATGATGAATCTGATCAGGATTATAATGTCCTTTTCTTCACCTAGGTCCTCTTGGTAAAGTAGCTTTGTCTCTAGACGTTCTCAAAGCATGAAAAATTTTACTTTAAAGTTTAAACAGATTCCTCCACTTTGAAAACTGATCAATTTGCTTCTTTAATGCGCTGGATCTCTGAATCTACCTAAATAGATATATAAAAAAACCTGTATTTTACAACGACCAAAAAAACCCACCCGGTCAAGGTGAACGTCCTTTACCTTTAGATAAGGCACTACGTCAGAAAGGTTGTCCTTTCAGGGGTCAACACCGCTCTCAAGGCTTCTGGTGCCTCGCTGGTTTTCCCCCAAGAAAAGAGAGGAAGAAAAAAAAGCAAGGGGCCGGTGCTTTGTCTTCTTCACACGTAGGCCCCTAGCGCGGCGTGGAACTCTGTGAGGCACTGGACCAGCTGCTGGAACTTAGGCCTCTCCTCTGGATCCAACGCCCAGCAACAAGCCATCACAGCAAACCTGACCCGCAACAACAGAGACGGAGAGAGAGAGAGAGAGTCAGAGAGAGAGAGTGTGTCAGAGAGAGAGAGAGAAAGAGAGAGAAAGAGAGAGTGTCAGAGAGAGAGAGAGAGAAGGGAGAGAGAGAGAGAAAGAGAGAGTCAGAGAGAGAGAGAGAGAGAGAAGAGAGAAACAGAGAGATTAGGGAGGGAGAGAGAGAGAGAGACGGAGATGGATGGATGGAGAGAAAAACACAGTACAGATAAGGTCAGCACACTCAGTCGTCTAACTGTTGTCTTTGTGATTCCATCGTTAGCTGATTGTCATTGTGAAGTAAAAGCACCCCTCGCTGTAGCAGATCTCTAGACTGATAGAGCTGAGCTAAGATCGGGAGGCCATCCAAATAAATACACTACGACGTGGAGTCTGCCAGTACTCAGGGGCTGATACTGTGGAAAAAGGAAGGTATCAATTCAACACCTATTCTCTAGAGAAAGGAAGTGTGTGCTGCTACAAAACGTTGAATAACAGTCTGACTATTAGGGTGGTGGTGGGGGGGTGTCTCTCAGCAGACCAGTGTGGGGCGGTCAGGGCAACACCTTGGTCTCTGTGATGCCAGGCGACCGGACAGCCTGACAGCAGCTCCAGCCCATCCGTCGGTCGGGGGAAGTCGATAAGCCTGGGGTTTTATTAAAAATAGAGGCGCTGATAGCTGCTAGTTTTTAGACTTTAGACTTGGTTGTTTTCAGAGCCCTATTCATGTAAACAGAGACTCGCTGACACTGTGAGCAGTGGGTGGAGGGGAGCTAGGAGGTCTGAAGTACCATGACGATATTTGGACCTGCGCTGAACTTTCACACACTTGGCTCGGTGTGATAGTAGACTTTATAAATTAACATTTCCGTACACGTGCTTAGATTCACCATGTTAAAGAAAACACTTCCTCCAGTCCGCTTAAGAAGTGTATAATAGCTCCAGATTTTTTCCGTCTTCTACCTAATTGCTGTTTATTATTTCAAGAAGAGCCAATGAAGTTAAGGAACAGTTAATTGACAGGTGGCATAGCCTTTTAGGATGCTAAATCTCAGGAGGCTGCACGAGAGAGGCTGCCATACTTGGCAGCAAACTAAACGATGTAGTCATCTCTCAAAATCAGAGCTACTCAACATCTATTGAAACTTGCACTATAGGTCTTTTTTTAAATAAAAGAAACCAGATGCAGCAAGAGAGTTCAGGCTGAGTATGTAACATTTCTGTGAGTGTGCGTGTGATTGTGTGTGCGCGTAGAGGTGTGTGTGTGTGTGTGTGTGCGTGCGTGGGTGGGGGTGTGGATGTGGGTGGGTGTGCGTGCGTGAGTGTGTGCGTGCCTGCGTGTGTGTGTATGTGGAAAGCCTGCAAATGCATGTCATACTTAAACTGTATCAGCACTGCTCTGTGGTTACAATAAGTGTCAAATGAGATGGCAGGGTAAGACAACAGACAGACAGACACTTACAGTTCGTCGGGGCAGTTGATTGGCTGTGCTATTCGGTATCCGTCTTTTAGGTAGGCAGCCATCTCGAAGGGGTCAATGTCCACGTAGGGGGTCTGCCCCAAGGTCATCAGCTCCCACAAGGTCACCCCAAACGCCCACTGTGGGAGAAAGACACAGCAAAGGCCACCATTTCAGACAGGCACAGAGAAGTCCAACGCTGGTATATACTAGTATGTATTAATAAGTGTAGCACTGTTGTTATGTTATTGACAACAGATGTATTCGATCAGTTTCTTTGTTTGTTTTTCGGCCTGGTGTGGGAGGTTGTATTTGGTCCTTGTTAAGTGATCTCGTGGTACTTCAGTGACTCAGGTTGGTTTAGTTGGACCAAAGCTTTAAACAGGCACAATGCCAGGACACTTTGACAAACGGGCTGACGTGTGGAGCATTGTCCCACTGCAGGTCGATAGGAACTTGAAAGCGACAGGTCTGGAGAGCGGTAGAAACAGACCCAGGTGTGCAGCGAGATACACGCCTGCTACTTTGACACAACAACAACACCAACAGTCCTGCCACGGAGATTGACTGGATAAAAGGGTATGAAACTCTTTTGTGAGCAGATGACCTGCGTATTCAGTTTGTTTTCTGCGTTTCAGTTATTTCCATTCTTCATCATAAAGCAAAGTGTTTTTTGTAACTACAACATTAAATATATCAGAGGCAGACATCTGTCATGCAGAGTATTTTTAATAAATAGTAGGAAACAGAACAAGGCACATATTGTATCACCAAAGTAGCTGAGAACCCACCATATGAAAGATGTACTTAGGTGGCTCTCTCTAAGCTGTAAAGCCTAAACTGCAGACTATGGAAGTGATCCTCCCAATTAAAACTGGACCCCAGTGTTGAGTCCTAGAGACATCCAGGCAACAGCCGAGACAGACCGGCATACTTCATACTGCAAGGAACACTTCATCCCTGGAGAGTCGTTAAGACACTCAATGTGTACGTGTGTGTGTGTGTGTGTGTGTGTGTGAACGGTGAGTAAGTGTGTCACAACCATAGACACCGGGACCTAAACCCTTTAAAGGAAGTGAACAGAGATGGGAGAGGGAGAGAGAGGGAGAGAGAGAGAGAGAGAGAGAGGGAGAGGTAGAGAGAAAGAGAGAGAGAGAGAGAGAGAGAAAGAGAGGAGCGTAGAGAGAGACAGATTATTTGGGGAAACCCTGTTTGCCCGTTAGACCACCCTGCCAACATTCCTCATGTCCTAGCGCTAAGCAATCGGTCACACACACACACACACACACACACACACACACACACACACACACACACACACACACACACACACACACACACACACACACACACACACACACA
>JAVQIZ010007677.1:0-16142 GCA_036023535.2 Galaxias brevipinnis
CCCCCCCCGTTGATATCTACGTATTATATTTAATATATTTATTTATTGCTTTTCTGAGGTTTGGATGTGCTTGTAGTGAAACATTTGTTATTTGGAGTGGCACTTCACAAGCACAGGATGAGTGGTGCCCATATGCGTTTGGTCCAAGCAGTGGCATGCTGACCATACAACATGTACCTTCTTGAGCTATAGCACTACCTGCTCCTGATCTTTCCTGCAGACTCACAAGTTTATTCTCATTTGCTTTTCTGAGGCTGTCTCTTGTTGTCATGTTATGGTGCTGTAAGTTGGATACAGCAAACTAGGAAAAAATAAATACATTGTGACCATTAGAGGTCCTTTGGAACGTCTCATTTGGTTGCATCAAATAGCAAATAACCTCAATGTAAGAATGCAATAAAAGTGTGGTCTTTTCTTTGCTCCATTAAGTGCTTATAAATAAATAAATGGATGAATGTCTTATCCAAATATATTTTTCAGCCTGATGCTATGTTGACTATTCCAATAGTTAAATTCAATTCAAAATCTAATTTACTTTCAGCGATTCTGCAGCTATGAGTCACAAACTTCGTAATTGTTCTCGTTCATGTAATTGTGCCAAATATAATGAAATTTGTCTTCTGTGATTTGATACCTCCTATTTGGTCTCGTGGAATCTTTCCTACGAAGCCATACTGGTGGTGAAAATTATACTACGGAATATTCGGCTGCCATCTGCTGTTTCATAAGTGCTATTTATTTTCTCGAGAATTCAATAGAATTTGGCACAGTCCCACAGGTCACCATACCCCAGCGCGAACCCCCATCCCTCTCTGGAATCAAGGAATTTCAAAGTTCTTATCTTCGTCTGCACGTTGCATGTCGGTGACTATTAACAAACAGTATTGTCTGCGAATAAGTCAAAGGACAAAACTGTTTACATGCGCCTGCAAGGGAGGAGGGGAGGTGGGGTGTGGAAGCATATAAAGTGCAGGGGTTGCACATATGGGGTCACTGTCAAAGCAGTGCAGCCTAAGTTAAACGCTCATTGCGCTCCCGTATGAATAGATCCCCGAGAACGACTTTTAAATACTACTACTTTGGAGATAATTTTGCTATCAATAAGGATTATTCAACTCTCTTGAAGATTACTCTCTGTGGATCCACGTCATATCTATAAATATGGATTTACGCATAATATTTATCACTTTGTCTATGATATATTCCGGAATATTTCACTCAGGTAACTTTATACTTGAACTATTGTTGCTATTTTACAAAATGAGCAAGATAATTAGAATACTTATTTTGTTATTGACGGTATTTATTGCTATTTTAGTGTACAATACAATTGATCGTACTAGGGGGAAAATATAAATTAAGTTGCATTGTAACAAAAACTTGTCAGTGGCCTGTGATCACGATAAATGCATGTTCCAAAAGGTAATATATCTTAAAGTAATTTGTTATTTTTTAATTGCCTCCTTGCAGTCACATCAGCTCCAACAGAGACGCTCTTTGCGTCTACGTCCACCCCGGTTCACCATGCAAGGACAAAGCGATGCTCTTGTGCCACATTCCTCGACAAGGAGTGTGTCTACTTTTGTCATCTAGATATTATTTGGGTCAACACTCCCGAGTAAGTGTCCTATTTATTTTAAAGAAGTCGTTTTTGTTTAGCATCTATAACTTTCGATAATAACCTTTATTCTATCTTCTCCAGACGTGTAGTTTCTTACGGACTGGGAAATGCGCCTAGACGAAGACGCTCCATCAGTGGGCTTGTGGTATCCAAACAGGACCCACGTTGCAAGTGCCTCCGTGACGATGACAAAACATGTACGACGTTTTGCCAACGAGAAAACCACCACAGGTAAAAGTTGTTACATAATGATATTTCGCATCTTTAGTTCGCAAACAATAGACCATTATTCTTGCCATATACATCCACATACGTTGTGTCGTATATCATATCCACTTACTCACATGGACTGCCTGGCAAAGATGCATATTACCATAACATGTAGGGACAAGTTGCACCTTTAAATGTTTCGAAACCATTGGAGGATTAATTGAAACCTAACTCCTCGCTCATATTTTTGTGCACTTTCGCTCTCAGATACAAGGCAGCGCCAGACAAAGTGATCCTCTCCGCCGTAGGCGATGACTATGACGAGACTCACCGCAAACACAACTTGGCAGCAAAGGCGAGCAGGATTAAAAGGTAAGACTTACCGCTCAGACAGAACGGGGCAGAAAACCACAAGTCTATTTGCTAAATAAATGGACGTGATAATAAGAATCTCATGAGTTATACATGTCTTTTGCGTGAACCAGTCTCTAAGGAGCACGCAATTGTCTGTGCGTAAAAGCTCTGCCACTGCTTAATTAGGCTGGGGACGCGCTTGTGTAAGTGCGCTTGTGTAAGTGCAACAATATGGCACAAAATGTAAGATTACTACTCTACATAAAATAATTAAATGTTATAGAGCAATTTCCCAAAAAGTGAGACCAATACTCACAGATACATGTTTACAAACGAGAGAAAAACAGCATGTATACTTCCCCTCGCAAAAGTTCCATTAGAAATGTGTAACAGATTGACAGGCACAGATCCTCTCATGTATCATCAAGTTTGGAAACAAAAACAATTTTGAGGCGCCACATATCTGCTCGTTTGACACATTCCTAAATTTAAATAGTCCTGGCAAATTGCTGTCAACTCTAACCTGTATTGGATATGATAACTGTCCCACCTTGTGGGTAACAATGATTGACAGCTATGGTATTTATGTTAATCTACACCACTATGATTGCATTAACTGAATCGTAATTGGTCTCTTCTCTGTTTGTGTTTAAAAGGATGAAGGGCAAGACCCAGCAGACAGTTTCTCTCTCAGCACCACAGGCAGCACTCAACATCCGCCTGCTGCTAGAGAAGTGGAGGGGGAGACAGAGAGACAGAGACACCGAGCCATAGCCTGGGATGGGGAGAGTGCAACCTCCTTGAGAGCCCCAACATCATCACACTCCTTCAGATACAAATGGGAAAGTGTATCTCCATGGTGGAACTTTCTCTATTTCCATTCGTCTTCAGGGCGCTGTGTGCAGTGGTCCCTGAAGCAGGCAGTGGATGGCCCCGGCTCCATGTTGACTCAGGGGTTGTTGAGTTGGTAATGTGGCTGACTGGCTGTGATGCTGGTAGCTGTCAGTTGCTATGCAAATTTACCACTTCAAGAGATGAAATTGACTTGACTTCAAATACTTGCAGATGAAACGGAAAGTAAATAAGCTGAATGGACCTGACTTCTATGGATTTTATTAAGGACTTTTGAAGGTCAGAAGGTCAGGCTTTTATTGGCCTTTGAAGAATGACTTTAGTGCCAGAAATGTACGGATTCCCATGTCCTCACTGGAACTGTAGTTTTTTTCATAGTTCTCAATTGGCCTATGTTATCATGTTATACCTATGTTTCACTGTGCCTTATGACAGAAGTATTACTTTACTTGTGTAATACTTTAACTTACACTTGGACTGAATTTAAAAATCATCTTCCTACGTTAGTTCACCCTTTGGTCATTTTAGTTTTCAATTCCATGAATGACGTTTCTCTGTATGAGTATGTGTTGCGCATGCAGAGATTATAATTGTATTATAATTTGATCTATTCAGTATATTTAATGCACATTTTTATTTTGCCCTATTTATTTTTGTTATGTACTGTAAAGAATTATGGGTCATATTGGTCCATATCATATCTGTTCTGTCATTTCTATGAAATGTATTGTCACCATGATGCCAAGATTCTGGCAAAATGTAGGGAAATAAATTGCCATACCTATTTAAATGTCAATATTTTTGTTACATGTTTTTCCCCTCGAAACCACATATATCTTTCATGCTTATGGGATGAAGTGTAAACATGGACATTTGGTCACTTAAGAAGTTCCAACCTACTTGAATACACCAAAAAATAATAGAAACCCTATCTGCAATTGTAAACAGAGGCAAGGCACTGCATATCTAAAATCCTCAATTTTAAATATGTATCTTTAGTAATGATGAGAAGAAAGCAATTCATATAGTGCGTTCTAGTGACAGAAAGTTCTGTGCTAACTAGAACACAGAGAAACGGAATCCTACTAAACAATGCTAATCCCCGTAACCTAAACCCTTTCATCTAGATGCCAAACCAACGCAAACACTACAATCTCCTGAGGCTGTGAGGGAGACCGCCTGGTTGAAACCTAGGATTTAAATCATTCAACAACAATCCTGTACAGACACTTTTAGATTCACCGTTGGTTATCTTATTTAAGCCAAGCAAACAGTGTGCTTGCTAGTCACCTTATCAAGCGAGACTATTTCATACCTACTACCAGCTCTGACCATACCAGCTCTGACTGCTTGTTCTTCAACAAGTGACTCAGCACCTTATGTTATGCCAGTCTTAGTTTATTTAAGGCCACTGGCTCACTTAGTTAGTTCCTCCATTCACTGGGATGTCATGGAGACATAAAGGCTACAGATTACACATGACATCCCATAATAAGCCTATTACTAAGCTTCAGGGGTCTTGTGTGTCTGTTCTCACCCTTCAATGACCTTGTGAGACCTCAGCACATCTGGATTTGGTCTGCTTTTGTTTGGATTTGGCTGGTTACTGTCCTCTCAGCTCTTTGCCGATGGAACTGAAGTGCAATGTGATTGAGGTGATGGGTTAGCATCGTCAGACACACAATGTTAGAATTGATTTGCAATAGCGCCGGGCCAGAAAGTATATGTGTCGCATAGCGATCAATTGATGCTTCAAGCATTCTCACAGTCATCTGTCAAATGTCATTACTAACTGAGAAGGTTTGCCCACATGAGAAACAAAAAAAAACCAAACAAGATAAGATGTTACGATGCACACATGGGGGAAAAAGAACATTTAATAAGGCTTAGTTCTATGACAACATTTCCAAGACATCCAACATTTCTTGAATATGAACATTTCTCAGCATTCCAAGACTGTGGCACATAAAAAGCTTTACTTCACACTTAGGAGTTAACTTATTTCCTTATTTACTTTGCAAACTGCATTTTGTCACCAGCGAAGAAAAATAAAACTGTGAAAGGAGAATATCAAAACATTTGACCTGCTTGTGCTCGACACAAAATACACAAAGCGAAAAGACTTTGACAATTTATCTTTATAAAACAATCCATGGGTAATCTAATGCCTCTATCACGCCATAAGAACCAATCTCGTCCAGCCCTTGCACCGAACGCGGTGCAATATGAGTACTGATAACATTGTTGACTAAAGGAGAGTTCCTGATGCATCCGGCTTGGGATGATGAGGGAGAAATATATTAAATAGAAAAGCGTATGAGAGGGTTGATAAGTTCTGGTCAACTTTGCGTCCCGTCCGTGGAAGGTGTTCTGCTGGAAGAGCAGCATGCTTGTTGACAAGTGAGATGACGACAGGTACGTGATCATGTTCATTTCTGTTTCTTTAGCTCGTACTAATGCAGTTTGTTTGCAGACAGACTAAGTCTAATCCGGCCTGTACTATTTTCTGATCATTCCTATAACATCAATGAGCTCAGATAGGCTACGACCCTTACCTACTGAAGCGCCTCTCTACAGCTGCTGGAAACAGACCCTGAAGAGGTTAACAGCATGCGGGCAGGCCCCGGGGCCCTTGCACAATGGCCCTCACCCTCTGAACTATGCAGCTCTATGCACGGGACTCCCCTGAGACGTTCGCCTTTCGAATAACTCATTAGTCTATTGAATAGGTCTGGAGCGAACATAATAGCCCATTACGCAGCGAGGAATCTCCTAGACTCCACAGGAATTCTCGGCCACAGGAGCCAAACAATAGGACTCTGTGGCTGAAGCGTCAGCGAGGTGCATTCAGGCCCGGGCCTCTGACGTCTCCGACCGCCGCCCTACCTCTGCTACCTCCACACGCCCTGTTGTCCAACGCCCAGCTGTGCCAGCTCTGCACACGCATGTCCGCCGGGGTGGCCTAGATGCTACTCTGGCTCTGGTGGGAATCGCACTAGGGACGGCCCTAGCAGGGAGCCTGACGCACATAGCAACCCATGAAGGCAGTACGAAAGGCTAGTGCAGGAGAAACTTCCAGAGGGTTGTTGGATCAGGAAGGGGAGCTGGGCTTTGTAGATCTGGAGGCAGCTATGCACACTAACGTTGAGGTTTGACATACAGCCCACCTCCACCACCTGTAGTTCACCTCCAGTCAGGACGAGGCCGCCTCACCCTGGAGCGATTCACGTCTCGGGGGCCGATCTGTCTCCTCCGCTGCCGTTGCTGCACCTGGGCCGGGGCGATGACACACTTCACCTGGCAAGGGTTGATTATGGGAATCTGTGCAGGCATCTCTCAGCACTCTGTGTGTGCTGCTGGCTCTCAGCACAAGCCCTAGCCCCAGCCACAGTCTCTCTCTCTCTTTCTCTCTCTCTCTCTCACGCTCTCTCTCTCTGCCTCAAAGTCATCTTAGTCAAGAACATAACAAACCGCTGAGGAGCATTGGGGGAATATCCCTTCATTATTGTCCACATTCCTTCGAGACCAAAGTGAGAGTGAGATGAAGACGAGTCTGTGGTTTCCCTTTGACTTTGGTAATTGTGTACGTTCAATCTTGGCTGCAGATAATAAAAAGGTAACAGGAAAATTAAGAGGAAAACAGTGATTTCTTACTCAACCCTTGAGTAGGAGAAATATAAAAAAACAGTCTTTAACTGAATTAACAGAAGAACTTTTTTTTAAACGTGCACACTTTCATCAAATGTAAAATGTATATTTTTTGCATGTGCGCTGTTAAAGGACTAGCAGCAGGTGTGACTTCTAGAGAGGTTCAGATTAAATTATTCACCCTCTGTAAAGTTCATCCATGCCCGCCAAGCAAACGCCTGCGGGGGCTGCCATCCAGAAGTGCACCATTCTCTCAACAAAAGCTCCAACAAGAGGAATTAGCTGCAGGTAGTTGTATTTTTAGATCTGCAGAGTCATTCCAAAGAATGTCAGTATCGGGCCCTGAACCTTTGCCAGACTCCAAGGTGAGACGTATGTTACAGGGCATTTGTGTCTGCAGCAGTAAATACTTCCTTCTGGGACATTTTGTTCAGTTGACCCTATTTTGTCCTTTGTAAATATTGAGTCTTGAGAGGTGAGTGTTTTTTGTACTGAGGCTAACCTTGCAACCTAATAGATATAAATTGTGCGCCTAAAGAAAACAAAGTAAATTATTTAGAAAGGCGTGACCGACAGGTATTTACCACGCATGGAAAAACTCTTGGGCTGGAGCTCCCGTGTTGCTGTTTGCTTTGCTCTCCTTTGTCAGCGTGTTTGTTTACACTGCTAGGCAGATGGAGATTAAACTCCAGATCTGAGCTCTCTCTGCCGTTCTCTCTATCTGTTTGTTTCTCTATCAGTCGCTCTCTCTCTCTCTCTCTCTTTCCGACTCTCTCTCCCCGTGTCTCTCTCTCTCTCTCTCTCTCTCTCTCCCTCTCTTTCCGACTCTCTCTCCCTGTGTCTCTCTCTCTCTCTCTCTCCCCCCCTCTCTCTCCCTCCCCCCTCTCTCTTTCTCTTTTTCTATTTCCCTTACCCTCTCTTGCAGCTGTCAGCTCCTCCCCTACCAAAGTTAGCAGAGTTGTGATTTTGAATGATGTCAACATGGTGAAAGTATACTCTAAATCTACAAAAGCAAGAAAAGCTAGTGCCAAATCTTTCACTTCTTCACCTACACATATACAGTAATACACGAATAAGTGATATGTACCACCCTTTAGCTGGAGCTATGGATGCAATGCAAGGCATTCTGCAAAGTGCACAAACAGGTGACTGTGTCAACCTGTCAGGGAGACTGAGTAGGGCAGCTCTTAGCGCTGTGAGCTGAGAAGACTGAGATGTGACACAGCCTTCACCCTATGTCTGCCTTTTAGCTCTGTGCTGGCCAGAGTCTCCTGCCAAGGATTGTTCTACTTCGCCTAATCCTAATCATTTGAGAGAAAGTAACACAGTAATTAGGTATAGAGTCAGTAAGCGGCCCTCGTTGACCACCCAGTAATGACACTGTCCTCCAGTGTCACTGGCCTGTAGTGACCCGCTGTGCAGTACCACATGTCCTCATTAGGCTCCTCAATTATACTGCGTTAAACATTAACCACAGCCCCCGGGCAATTGTTATGACAGCCTGGCTGACACTTTTCAGGATTGGACACATAGTTTATCGCTAAGGTATTATCCTAATCGTCTTCTTTTGTACAGCCTTTAATTACTTGAGACCCTGCCAAGTTGTTTGGCAAATAGATTTCGAAATAATTAATCCTGGTGTGCCCTGGTCGTGTCGATGAAAACTATTTTACACTTGAATCTAAGATTAGTCTCGATAAAACCACAACGATGACTAATAGACTAACGTAACATCCAACCACAAGTTGTTATTGTTTTCATTTGACATTTCTGAACATGATCGCACACCCAGTATTAATCTCTCTCTTTTATTCAAGACTCATCTAAGAATAACACTCTCAGGTTGATACATATTCTTTACGGTGCTTTGTGCAAAAAGAAAACGTACTTTGAAAAGGAGTTATGTGTTACTTATATTGATATTCAACTGATTTACAGCCATTATCAGTTAGCAGATTGAAAACCAAATGCTCTGAAAATGTTTCAATAATAGGCCAAATATTTTAACAAAAGACACTGGCACTTATCAAATATACCTGATATTCTGATGAAAGCATGTGGCATACATACGCTATGGTTCACAGGAAGACTTTAAAGTCGACAAAAGGTTGACAGCCATTACAGGGTACAAGATACAAATTCTCCCTTAGAATGAGTACAAAAACACAGATTCCAAACATCCTGACCACCCCCGACACAACCTTATGATACTGCATGACAGGAATCAAACTCACAAAAGTGCGGGGGTGAATCTTCTGTACTTGATTCCCAGCAAAACGCATGTGGAGGAATATTGGTGTTTGTGTGTGGCGAATCAACTAATCCATCATGGAATGTCTAACCCCTACTCACATACACACAAGAGCACACCTTTATTCTGGGTGCTATTTATGTAAAAAGTAATGACTTCAGACTCCATGTTATAACCTGTCAATGGAACAAGCTACTGTAGTTCTATGCTATGGCCTGTTGATGAATGGATGTTACTTCAACTGAACTTTCGCTCGATTTCTTCATGGGTGGAACACACAAATAGACCATGGTCCCACGCTATTTCATATGCCCCTTCAGTGTGTATTAAAAAGATTGTGTAAACCTTTTCACCCACTGGCCCCTTACCTAAATAGCATGATCACATCTGCACATTGGATTCTATAGGTTGGCTAATATCCTTAACTTTCATCTGCTAGTCCAGTCACGATAAGACCCAATAGGTCCATGATAATGGATTAAGATCATGGCCAGTGGATATCAGGTTAGTCGACCTTAGCTTACATCTATGGCTAGCTGTAGTTTCTGAGCTTGTGCTTGGAGGCTAACATCCACACTCTTTCACTGCTATTTAATTTCAAACCTTCTGCACCTCAATTTGAGATAGACTGCAAGTCAGCTTACCTGTCTGTCTTTCTCCTTTTTTCTGAATACTTGAGCGGGAGTAATGGTATTTTCCAAATGAGAGGTAACACATTCCAGGGGTGTTTTTTTAGCACTTTGTATCGTTTCCAAAGCTAACTGTCAGTCTCCACCTCAAAGCCCTGGTTTCCCCACTTGACACGACATACCTTACACAGAGACAGACACAAACAGAAACACAGACATGCCGGAGTGGGATTCCTAGCTAAAGAACGCATCTTATTTTTTTGGTCAATATGGCTGATGTATAAGCAACAAATTACTATTAAGGAATCCTTGAACCAAAGGGTGGGATTGCTTTTTTCACAGTAGTCACGGAGAATAGGGAGGGTGAAAAGCAGGCATGGGCCATTAGTCTGTCCTGCAGAGCAAAAGGCCACGAGCGGGAAAGTCCATGGACACACTCCTCATGTGTCAAGCCGTCCAACACACAAAACAAGCTGGGGTGCACCTGGGTTATGTTGAGTCAAACCAGTCCCCCAAACAAGCAGGGAACAACATGCAGTAGGTAAGGTGGTGGTGACCAGGGGGTGCTTGGCGTCTCTGGGGCTCCTAGCCAAAACAACCAAGTACACCATGACCCATAACACCGAGTGTGTTTACCTCCAACACCTCCGCAGTGCAGTGGATCTGTGGGGGTATGGGATGTTATTCTGACGTAACCCAGCATAGCCCTCGTTATCAAATGCCTGGAGATTGAAGTACACAAGAGCAAGAGCAAGAGTGTTAAGGGGCGGTCCTCCCCCTCCACTGCCACACGTTTGTCAAATTGAGCGGAAAGTGTCCGTGCAGCCACCTGCTCTCTTTGTTCCAGGGCAGACTCGGAGAAGAAAGACGTCCCCCCACACAAAGCAGCATCCTCTCCCGCCCAGCTTTCATGTGCAGGGCCGTCGGAACCTCTCCTGCCAGCCCTGACACACTGTCACCGGATCCACTTGGCCAGAGGCCCTGAACTCAGGCTTTTATATGGGGGCTATTTGAGCTGCCATTCAGCCCGCGATGACCTTTTCTATAGCAGGATGCCTGGGGACAGAAAGTCAGTGCCTGGGGGCAAACAGGGTCATTGTGCACCTTACCCTCTCCAAGTGTTTATGTCTAAAAGCCTGTAGTCTACGTGTTGAATAGAGATGTGGTGGTAAACATGAAAAAAGGATACTGGGGGGCAGCCATTTTGCCGTGGTCACACAACTATGTTGATATTTAGAAAATGTATTGCTCACATTTGTACTTATTCAGGTACACACAACCTATTACAGGTCACACTTAGACATTACATAGAGCCAAAAGGAAAATCACAAACTGCTCTTTTTCCTTGAATTGAAATTAAAAACATTGAGATCCCACTAATGTGTGAGTGCTATCATTGTTAATAAATAAAACAGGGGACTATATAGTAGATGTTCTTACGTGACATATTGTACCAAAACAATAATGATTCCTCGCGACCATTAATAAGAGGGTATCGTTTATCCACCACAGCTTAGAAATATTGAGCAGCCCGTTCCACAACCGACACATGTCCCTGAAAACTAGCATTACAAACAGCGGGGGGTAAGTCTGGCTTTTGAACTGAGGGGTTTAATTGATTTCTTTCTGTCTATCACTTGGTGAATTATATTGCTGCATGATATTGGAGTGTGTTATTGAGTTAAGCTAAGTAGTAGAATACAGCTGAACTATGCCCTTGTTGTATTCCTTTATTTTGAAATAAGAAACTTAAAGTGACCACTAGTGGTCACTAAAAACAAAAATACCTGAAATGACTCATGTCCCCCTAAAAACTGAAAAGTATGCAAAAACGTTGGAAAAAAGTCTGCATGCCATCTTTGTGCCTATATGTGATATAAGACCAACATCTGTTCCACTTTCTTTATTAAGTCTGTGACCATCACATCTAGAGCGCTACACTCTTTTAAATGTGTTGTAAGCAACTCTCTCTCGCTCTCTCTCTCCTGAGCTTGTTCATTCTCTCCCTCCCTTCCCTCCTCTTCTTCTTCTAGTTCTCTGGGCTCAGTGGGCATTGTAGACAACAACTAAAGTTCTACAGTTGCCACTGACTTTCTCAAAATAGAGAAGTGGCAGACCCTCACTGCCAACTAGCTTTCAGCCCAGCTTGTCAACTCTGCCTATGTGCAGCGATGTGGGAGGGTGTCCAGTGGAAGTCTGGGTGGCAAGAAGACCACCATGGACGTTGATGGAGAGAAACATGCCTTGACTGGGGCAGAATGAAAGTACCAAGCAGCTGTCACAAAGCCAATTGTCACCCCTCAAATATTCCTTATCACATTTAAATTGGATGCATTATGGTAGAAAGTGGACCTTTGTTCTGGTAAGGAACTTTGGCAGTAGAAAAACTATATGTAAACATTTTTGTTTAGTATAGTAGAGAGTCTTGCTTCAAGTAGTCCTTCAAGTACAAAATTACATCTAGACATTACATGTGTTTCAAACTTTGATGTATTTGGAGATGGCATGCATGCACAACCTTCAAAGCATTATGCCTTCATTATCCTCTCATTTGTGAATATGCATTGAAACCATTCAATTCAATTACAGACTAAATTCCACTTGGTAATCATACCTTTCCATAGCCTACTTTGCCATAAATGACTACTTTGTGTTAAGACAATGGCTCTCTTATCAACTACCTTAGGTTGATGTCCATTGATGTCCTGGTCAGGGCAAGCCAAGGACAAAGCCAGCTGAACATCAGTTAGTATTAGTATTAGTTAGTATTTAATCCTAGTATTGTAATATAAATGTATTTTTCTTTTTTATTTAACTTTTATTTAAGCAGGTAGTCACATTGAAATATAAATATACATTTAATATAAGAGATCTGGCCAAGCAGCAGCAGAACAAACATTGTAATTACAAGAATTGTCATATTAAATACCATACTACTTGACAATTGTCAAATCAAATCTAAAAGCAAGAATTTCGGGCCTTCACAATGGCTATGGTGAAATAGAATATCCAGAGAAAAGAGAAAGCACTGCCACTCCTTTTGGATGGCACCTAATGTGATTATGTCTACCTTTCCAAGTTTACGAAATACAAAGCGTCTTTGCCTGTAACAGTTTCTTGCACCATTCGAGATTGCAGTTTCAAGATTACAAAGGGGACATACTGTATTGTTTCTGCGAGAGTGACTGGAAGTAGATAGGCCTGCTCCGACACATTTACCGGAGCGCCGGCCCTATTTGTTCAAGTGACAGTATCCTGCCTTGGGTCAATGATCCCTCTCCGCTTTCTTATCCTCTCCAGCCTGCAATCTGAAAACCTCTATCAGCTTACTCAAACACCTCGCATTGACACACTTCTCATTGCAATGCAGACATCTGTTTACCGTTCATGCCCCCTTGCCAAAAAGGCAATGGAAAGAGGATGGCGAGTGATTAGCTGTGTCATTAACGAGGCTCCCGAAGCTACTGGGTTTTCTGCCAGTCATGTAGCGCGTTCAAAGACAGTGTAGGTCTCGACCGAAAAGATGAGAGGAGAGGACAAGAGAAAAGAAAACATGGCCCAGTTTATCTCCATTTTGGAATTCTTAACTAAGTGAGCCTGGAATGCCCCCCCCCCCCCCTCCACATACATCAAATATCTCCTTTGCAGAGTGGAGCCATTCCACCTGAATCAAAACAAGGCTTTTTCAAAGCAAACCTTCCGAAGAATTCTGTGGTTGTGAACTGAAGTATGGCTTATCCTGAGTGATTTTGGTAATAGGGGAGTGAAAGACAAGTGACAGCTGAAGAAGGCGGAGGGGAGAGCAGGTCTGAGCTGCCTCCAGGTCTGCACATCACATGCTGTCCACACCAACAGGTATAGAGTCCTCCGTCACTCTGAGCCAACACGGAAGAGGGTGAAACTTTCATCTACAGTATATTCATTTTTCAAGTACAAAAATAAAATGTTAAATAACCTCATTAGTTAATATTAATTATAATTATTATTAATTAGTTAATTTTTTGTATTATGCAATATAAAAGCAATAACATAGGAGTGTCCTTATGTATTTCATCCCACCCTGAGCTGCAAACCCCACTATCTCCGGCTGTATACCAGCTATAAAGTCATTCCCATTGTGTTGACTGCCCACCTCTCTGCTCATTAGCCACTGAACCAGAACTGTGCACTTTCCAAGGAGAAAGACCAACAAGAACAATGAGGACAAAGGGAGGCTGAGAGGAGGAAGGCAAGACCAGAGTGGACAACCAACATTTTCACTGGAAAGCGCCGTGTGTAAAGTGACACCCTGCCAAGAGGACTCGACAAAGACAACTCCAGAACAGTCCTGAACACAACGTGGGCATGCCCGGTGTTAGCATTCACTCGTGATATAAGTTCAATTATTTGACTACACTGCTCCTACTGGAATGGAAAATGCGCCACCTGTTTTCATGGTAGCTAACGGCGGCCCACACCCAATTACACAAAGGGCACCTCCCTCAGCCAAACCCACTGCTTTAATCCATAACACTTAATAGGATAAACATAACTGCAGCCACTGTACCCATGTCAAACGCTGTGCAAATGAGTAATCAATCCTGATTTGAGTTAATTCATGTAGGCCAGGTTGAGCAGGCATCCTTCGACTCATTTGTTTTCCTGAATAGCGGGTGAACGTGGTGTTTCAGCTTGATGACATTCTTATGTCAGAGATGATCCACTGCCACTGTTGCCATCATCCCTGTTGACTCCCTGTTTGCTAGATACCATAAATAAAGGCTCTAGCCACCCATTCCCCCACTGTATCCTCGATATTCATTTCAGCGATCCATGCTTCACGTTTTTTTGGGATTGCTTTTTGTTTTTTGTATGCATACCCCAGGACGTCCTTATCGTGCTAAATTTATGCATGCTGAAAGGCTAGGCACGGAAGATGACTCAATTGTGACGTTTGTTGTTTTTGTCTAATATGCAGGCAGCTTTCTTTATCCACATTCTCCATCTCAGTCTGCTGGTGGTGTCACCCGCTCTTTCCTCCCCAGACTGAGGAGTGGGGTAACGAGCTGCGGCGAGGCCTGACTAAGCGTGAAGTATTTGGGCCCAGCGCCTCGGCGACAGCCTCTTAATCCTGACGGGTTCCTATGGGAGCCCATGGCTACCATAGCCTGGATTAAAGCCTGGCCCAAAGGGCAATGAAGGTCAGGCCCCTGGCGTACCAAAACCATCAAAGGCTCTGTCCACACACACATAGTATAGATATAGGAGTCACCACATTTCAGTCAGCAGCACTCCTCGTTTAACAAGCCATCTATTTCAGATGGTAACACAGCTCATCTGATGTAATCGGCAGTGATGGGACTCGAGTTGCACTTAAGTCGCTCAAACAATGACTTGAGACTTGACTTGGACTCATCCCCGAAAGACTCGAGACACAAACCTTTGGGCGCTTTTAACATTCAGGAAATGTCTGACGACTGACGAGCTGAATGTAACATCTGCGTATCAAAATGAAGGATTCTGAATCGCGAACATCAAACTAGCTGGCACCTGCAAATTTACACGGATTGGTCACGTTAGCAAGAAGATTAAGTCATTCGTCTTTGATGCATTTTCACTAGCTCTCTCTCAAACCCTGTGTGCGAGGGAGGGTGTAGCTCTTCTCTTGCATACTGCAGCACCGTGCACTGAGAGATATACCCTGTTCATAAGGTGACAATGTCGGAGAGAACTAAACGTCCAAAAGTATGGTTAAACTTCACTAGAGTCTATACAGACAATGCTCGTTACAGCAAGTGCAACAAGTATTTTGCATGAATGGGTGGAAACACGAGCAATCTGCCAATACATCTAGCGAAAGTGCATATCATACAGGCGGAGAAATCTATTTGTTAACTGTTCATCTACTAAGGTATGCTAGCCCTGCTAACAGCAGCTTTGAGCCCACATACAGTGTTAGACGAAGATGGGTTAATTATTAAAAGTAGCTTAATAGTTAGCCTGCTGATTAATCAGCTGTGGGTGCGTTTACCATCTCAAATGGCCATTTCAATTATCACATTGTAATTTATATGAGTGATCTGTTCACAACAATCCTGTTACAGTTTGCTACTTAATGTTAATGTATTTGGGTCAGTGACGTGACGCCTACTTTTTCTGTCCAACTGCATTTTTTGTCTTTTAAAAAATGTCTAAACACATAAGAAGACAACGCATATATCTAGTACTTTTCCCATATACGTAACCACTTTAACTTTTCCAAACCTTTTAGTTATTGGTTATTTTTCTGTTGTTTGAAGTGTCAAAATATCATGTGGTGCAACCGTCCAGCCATGACTTCTATTTTGAAAACTTAAAATTACTTTCAATCTATTGAGATGTATCTCCTGCCCCATTTGGCATAATTTCAAACATGTTCTCTATTCATTGACAAAATTGCAAAGCACCTGCATTTAAATTTTCATCATAATAAACAAACGAATGTTGTCCGAAGACGTTCATTTTATGAGATATCATCTGGTGAGACCATCAAGAAAATGCCATTTTTGGATTTTTATTTTGAAAACAATTCAAGTACAGAAACTGACATCAGAAAGGT
>JAVQIZ010007700.1:0-14614 GCA_036023535.2 Galaxias brevipinnis
AATTTGTATGTGTGTGTGTGGGGGGGGGGGTTGCATGCTGTGGGGCATGGTTATTGTTTCACATGGCACAATATAAAACAATTATAATTGGCTCAGTGCATACAGATATCAATACAAATAAATAGTTTTATGTTTACAAACGATTTCATATTCATTACTTCACATTATGCTGATATCTAGTTCTAGTGACTTTTTGACAATTGCACAATTGGACAGTTAGTCGCAGTATGGACCCAAACTGAAAACATAAAGGGCTATCTCCGAATTTAAACCATTACCCTACCTCTGTCGATAGAAGGTTTCTAACACGAGATACGATGATGCTGATTTTTAATATAGGTAATACACCTCCACCTGCCCGTTCTCCGGATTGCGTGCAAAGAGTGCGGGTCTCCCCGCTGTGTTCCACTGTAACGGGGAGCCACCTGCTGGGGTATGCAAAGAGGCGAGATCTTTGCCCCACTTGGCCCCGTCAAATAGTTTTAAGGCTAGTATGTTTTCAGATAATATGTCTTGACGAAGCAAAGATGGTTTGCAAGACCTGTATAGTTTTCTTTTGGTCAGACGAAGTTAAGCCGCCTAGTGAGAGTTATAATATTTTGTTAACAAAGCTTTATAAATAGCGATCAAACTGGTCAAGTTCTGACATTTTGCTCATCGAGCATTAGACTTACCGAACTTATGTTGGTATTTTAGTCATTGTGAAATAATATATTTTTGTTGGGCCTACTTGGAGGCCTATAGGCAATAGGCCTACGTCAACCTCATTGCATGTGCAGTTTGAATTCAAAAGCTAACTAGAGATATCACGCGGGTCAATACCCGCCCCAAACAAAATATCCTTGCACTACAAGAATTCGAGCATAGATCTCTGTTTTCGTGTTTATGATAATAATTTACATAACATTATTAACATTAAAATAGTCTGATTTTGATATTGGGCGTTTTATATGCGATCATATCAAATGGGGCCAGATCGTGATCAGTTATTTACAATTCAGCAGTAGCCTAACTTTGAAAAAGGTCAGTAGATTTTGGGTTGACCTCAGAAAAAAAGCAATATAGGCATAACGTTGTGTATAGGCAATTTTTCTATTCTACAGAATTCTTCAAAACAAGTCACTTAAGGACTATTAAAAATGTGTAGTCCTTATTTTACAAGTATTTGGTTGTTTTGAATAAAAATGTTCGATACTTTTTAAGCATAATTTATTTAAAAAGATTCACGTTCGATGATACGGCTATTTGGGGATGCCTACAGTGAAACAACCATATAGTTATATAATTACCATAGACAAAGTAAACTATTGCAAGCCCGGTGCCTTAAAGGTTCGTCTAAACATACCTGGTGCTGTACTGTTTAATATTTCGTTAATTGCAAGATTACACCCTCTTTCGTTAAAGATGGTTAGAATGTTGCAGAGCATTATAAGTTTGGCAATAATGGTAAAAGGCTTCAATTGAACTACCTGAAGAAAAGTTGTCTAATGGTTTAACAAACGGTTTGAGAGAATTTGGAGCATTTCTTTATAGGGGCATTGGCTGCAACTAACAAATGATAGGGTAATCAAAATGCATGTGCGTTTTTTGCTGTTTTTTTATCTCATACCAACACACAATTGCTTAAAAGCCACGGCATCTAAAAATTGAAATGCTTTCAAACTCCAGGTTTCTAAATCGAAACTTCAATTGAATTAATCACGAGTTGTCAGGAAAGCCTCAGACTTAGAGGACAAGTATTAAACTCATATGTAGGTTGCAAGCGCAATGGTTTAAAAATGAGAACGGTTTGTTTTAAAGCAAATAACATTTACATAAAGACGGTCTTGAGTAGCTTGGAATATTCAAGCAATCAAAACAAAGGCAGAGAGCGAGATAGAGGGGGGGCGAGAGAGGGGGGGTGGGGGGGTCAGTGGTCTTTGAAAAAGACCATAGTGAATTCCCTATATATTTCTTTTCCATCTCCAAAGGGGGACACTCTAAGCCCCTCCCACTAACACCTACAGTGTCAAGGCTAATGAGGAAATCAGTTGGCATGTGCTACCCAAATCTGTTCAACTCTAAATGCGTTCTGCATCTCTAGTACCTTGATGTTAAGTTCTTATATAAATTGGCTAATACCTGATAGACCTTTTTTATTCGAAGCCAGCCTTACCATAATGTGAAAAACATTCAGTTTAGTTTTAACATTTTTGATATTTGCTATTAGATTTTGGTATGAGAAAAAGGCGGGAGCTGTGCGTGAAGTTCGTAAAGTTCGAGTTTATTAAACGTAATTTTGTTTCACTTGATTTGAGTGATCAGTAAAGGGTAGGCTACTCGTTATCCCAAAGCAAAAGCACTAGTGCACCTTTTTAGCATACTTAAATGAAAAACAATTAGAGTAGCGCGGCCATTCTTAAGAGTTCATTAGGCCTATTTCAGAAGACACAATACGCAACTTAATATGATGGCCATTTTGAAGGAATTTTACAACCCATTGTGTTTCCACCAGTCCACCAGTATAAGTGAATAATGAGAAAAAATATCCATCAACAATGAATTACAATCAATATCTATGTATCGGCGAGGAAAACTTTGCGGTTTAAATTGGATCTTATGTTCTAAAGTTACACAATATGTAACTTGAGCTTTATGTATCATTGGTTGAAATAGTAATATGTTTATGTATCGTTGGCCTATTGATATGATTTCATCTGAAGTATACAGCAGGCTTTCATCATCATAAAATAAGGGTAGGCCTACACTTTTTAATTGAATAGATTATTGAAATCAGGGGCAAGCAATGGTGGAAGATAGATTCTAAAGTCATCAACTGAAAAGATTTCTGGGTACAGTCTACAGTTTCGTCATGGTGCAATTAGCCATTTGGAATTGCAAGGCTTATTTTTTTCATGAATCCCAATGAGACAAAAATATAGCCTATTACAAACATTTCATGTTGAAAATATTTATTTTTCCTTCAAGAAAATCACTGGAAAATAAGGTTTTTCGTTAAGTTGTTTTGTTTGTACGGTAAAGTAGGCCTCAAACAGACCAAATTTGTATCATATCGCGGACCTTATAAAGCTTGGTTTAGCCATATGCTAAAACATAGAAGGCCTAAGTACCCTTTCATGTGCCAACTGTTTAATGACCTATTCCCTTACCACGATTACAAAAAAAACTTGCATTGGATTTTGTCCAAATCTTACCTGCGTTTCGGAGAGATTCAATTGCCTCGCTAGGTCTGTGCGCTCGCGACCAACCACATATTGACACCGCTGGAACTCCAGCTCCAGTCGATAGAGTTGCTCCGCAGTAAATGAGGTTCGTGTGCGCTTGGGCCGGTCAAGGTCGAGGCCCTTTGGAAGAACTATCTCCCGGATAGTGCCTTTTGCATCTGTGGATGAACCAACAAATTTGGGTAGACAAACTTGTAGAATGTACCATGTCCTCGTGCTATTACCATTCCATAAGGACCATAGAGCAGCATTAGGTATAATTTGTCATATCCCTTGCAATGTCTTTAAACAGGGTCAGAAAATGTATTTTTTGTTTTGCGTTTCTAAATAAAAGTTTCTACCATCTGAAAATATTATTATTTTATTGTTATATTTAATATATTTTGTTTACTGTAAGTAGCCTATACCACAACGCGAAAACATATTATTACAATTTTATTTTTTATTTATATTTTTTCTAGTCTAAATTTTCTGGTTTACAACAATAAAATAGTATAGCTATTGTACATCGCTATTCGATCAGAGCATTGGTGGATCTATTTAACAAAATGTAATCGTAATAGATATTGCCTAATATCTATCCCAAAGGTATCTACTATCTGCTTTCCACGCTAAACTATATCTACATTATTTTAGAGACATGTATTCCTTAGTGTCGAAAACACTTTTAGATTTTTTGTATTAACCTATATCTTTAATTCTGCAATCCTAATGTATTCCAGATTTTCAGCCTATATTTATATAGCCTATTCAATTCATAACTTTAAGAAAATAACCATGCAAAAAATACATAGTTTTGCAGGTAGGCTACAGTCATACGCAAAAAGAACTAATGAACGCAGACGACGGCATGCAGCTGAAAGCCATGAGTATATTCACTTGGCATAGGTCCATCACATACTCCTAAGCCGTTAAGATAATGTCTAATGTCCATACTCTTTTGCTTCACATGTTGCACATGAAACATTTTGATGCAAGTTTGCTTTGAAACAAGTTGATTCATATTTGTAGTTATAAATGTACCCTCTAAAATAAGGTTTAAATTGCAGACCGTCTAACTATCAATACTGTCGCCTGAACTCTTAACAGATTGAAGGCCAACAAAACGTCATGCACCTTACCTTTACAAGAATACACACTTTATAAGAATATATGGCATGTTATATTTCTATAGAAAAAAACGCTATATCCATGGATACATATTTGTAGGATGTAAACATAGCATGTTCTAATAGGCTATTACTTAATTATTATTTGAAAACAACATATGAACCTTTTCAAAAATTTATATATTGTAATATTTTTTACTTGGTTACACATGGGCTAATATTAAAACAGTTGTGCAAAATATTTCTAATATTTACTAAGATATATTTCCTAAGCATAAGAAATAACCTATTACACAAACAATTGGTTTAATGCCCAATTGCTGTAAATGAAAAGCCTGGTTTAAAATATATGCTTAGCTAGTTTAATGCAAACCTGGAGAGCAAGTAGGCCTACTATTTGAATATGTATATCTGAAAATATGTTTAAAAGCTATATCAGTAGCACACATACAGAAATCATAAAAATCTTTAAAACTCCAAACCATAACTCCAAGTCATAACTGAGTCATTATTTAAAATATACTGGTAAAACCAAAAACCAAGTGCATGTTGAAGGGAAGTTTTTAATGCAGCGCTTTGGAGTCCATATAGCAAACAAAAAAACAAAACATTATCACTTTCTTTACAATTTTCTTTTTACCAAAAATATTTCTAGCAGCTGTAATATAAAAATGTATTCACTAAGAAATATATATGTTGTTCTTGAAAACCCCCAAAGGGTTTGTTAATGTTTAGGCCAGTCTCGAGTAAAACATTCTATGCTCGAGTAATCGTAGTAATGAACCGCACATTGACTTCATCTTTCACTGCGGGCACTCGTCTTTAAAAAAAAATAATAATTCAAATGAAATATACATTTTGATGCAGTTTTAACTTTTATGAACTTCTGACATATCAATGCATATACAATATTTGTTATGAAAAACATACAAGCCCCTTGGAGGATGCAGACTAAATCCTACACAGACTTGATGACCTTTTGATGACCCCAAGTTCTCACGAGGTACCCAGCGCATCCAATCGTCAGCTTTAAAAACAAATAGTGACACCGGGGATTGCAGGCTTAACTCTAGTCTTCGCGCATCTGCCAAAACCGTTCAGATCCCCTCGCTACATATCGTCTTTGGTTTTTAAGCAGACCCAGACATTCATGGGCACTATTACTGATGAGCTTTTACTGTCAATGCATATTGCGTATGTAGAAGTTACTCGTAGATAGAGAGGTATAGGCCTACCATATAGGCAAATTTCCACGGCATATGAAAAATAATGTTGATCGTGATAACAAATAATATACATATTTAAAGGCACAAGGTCCACAATAAAATATAGATTTAATTAAAATCACGATAAGGCTATCGATAGCATCTACCCCAATTCCAATAAGTTAGTATTAACAAATTAATGCTATTCTGATTTATAAAATGTTCCGTGGTTTAAGACAATAAATAATAAGCTTTATTTAACCAGGTAAGTCAACTTAGAACGAGTTATTGTTGCAGTGACGACCATAGTGCCATACAGCAGGACGAACAACAATATAAAGATAATCAAAAAAAATACAGACATTTTGCAAAGACAATGATCCCTAAAAGCAAGTAGGCTACAATTGTCAATCAAAGTTAAATCAAGGTGACTATTAAAAACACTCAGACAACTTCAGCTCATGTTGCAATTTGTTCTGCTGCATACTGAAATTGGTTGGGCACGGCAACAGCAAACGCTCTTGGAACAGCTAGAGTGGTGAAATTACAAATAGGTGCTTTGCTCCACAGGCACTGTAGATGTAGAAGGGGTTTCCAACTACAGTTTTATAAATACATCTATACACAAACGTTTGGTAGCTCAAAAAAGTATAATTTAATTCTACAGCTTAGACACCTCCAAAATAGCATACATAGTGTTTACTACATATATCAATTTAGTTTTGTTTTTTTACGTGTGTAGGCATAGTAACAAATTATATCAAAATGTATAAATCCTTTTCATATACATTTGATATTTCTGTCAATAAGCTTTTTGTGTTTGTTACGCAAATAGTACACTCCACAAATGCTGACAACATAGGATACAAGTGTGCTATATGGTCTCACGAAACTTTTCAGTTTAAAACTGCAAAAAATGAATTCTCTTAAATTTTGTGCAAACCACTCAATTCTGTTTTTAGATACGTCTAGGCCAAACTAGCAGCACTGAATTTAGTGTATTACTTGATTTATTCTTTCTTTCAAAATGTTGGCTGACATTTATTTACTCTTTACTTTACTGGACATTAACAAGCATTGAGAACACTGTGTTTTATTATTACTATTATGATTATTATGATTATTATTACAATTCTTATTTTTATTTAACATAATTATTGTAAGCACAGAAAATGCACATGTTTACGTTGAAAAAGAATAATTATATATACAAATAATATTAGGCCATTATATATCAAAGACATTTCTACCAATTAAACCCTAAAAACATGCTATGGCCTACATACCAAATATTAGTAAAAGACAAGAATAGGACTCTAGTTAAACAAAGAGGGCGTTGACATTGAGTACAATGGCAATTCTTATAATGATTTAGAACGCCTTAGCACATATTCAACTCTCATTTGAAATAATAAACACATAGGTAAAAATATGCTTGAAACATGCATTTCGTCTAGGTTGTTGCTTTATAAAAACAAAAATTTAGTTTGTAATACATTTTTTGACCTATATCAGGCTTGTTGATGGTTGCCATGTCTGTCTTAAACATTTTGGTTACGTTTTCACCAAATTATGCTTAGGTTGAAAAACGACTTTTTAGATAGATAGATTCAATTATATGCTAAACGCTGTTTCAACGATATCCTTTTTGTAACTTCTGGAACGGCCAATGGGACTGACTGTTCGTTTTAAGTAATATTATTAAGTCTCCCTTGGCGGTAAGCTTTGAGAAATATAATATGTTAATTAAAATTCGTCTTTATAGGCCTAAAGTGCAAGAACTTCGAGCATATTCTATAGCTGTGAAAGCATACAGCATGATTGGTTTACAGTAGCCCTGTATGTATAATAATATCTGTATTTAATATTGCCGGCTTGTTGAAAACATTTTTGGCACATTATTGATTGGTCTAGCCTTAAACCATAGTTTACTGCTACAAAATACAAGTCAAACTAATTCAGTATAGCCTATTTTTGAGAATCACTGAGACTTGGGAACTTTTCTCGTACGTACAAAACAATTAAACTAAAGGCTGTTTTACGGAACTTACCTCTTACTAAAATTCTACGGCAGTAGTCTGGGTCCACTCCTAAAAGTTTGTCGTGTCCGTCTTCGCTGGACGACGTTGGGGTGGAAGCAGATGTCCCCGGGGTATCGGTGGTGCTTTGAACCGGCGACCTGTTTCCTATTTCGGTGCGGCACTTTGGATCCATACGGTCTGGACACAGCGAGTTGGACCCACAGTGTCGGTTCCTCTCCTCGACAATCCCATCGCCCATAGTCGTGGACTGATCAAACATCGAATTACTGATCAAATAAAGTAGTTTAACCCCTCACGCCTCCTCCTCGTTAATAGTGGAGAAATGTTCTCACTTTTTTATCTTGGCTATAGTTCTTGAGATGCGGGGAGACCATGCCTCAAAATAGAGATGCAGTTACAAACGACCCACGCGCACTTGTAACGGAACCGGGCAGCCCCGTAAGTGTCTCGACATGATCCACAATACTGAGAAACAAGAAGAAGTGGTAGCTGTTGAGAGGAAGGGGGGCCCGTGGACTAGCCTAAGGACCCTCTTAAGCTATATGGACCGCGTTACACCAAAAATGCATGTTGTACGTACACTAGTATACAAGGGGGCACAAGATCTATGACCGAGGAACTGGGAGGTGCTACACTGCTCACCCACGTATAAATAAATTGCAAGACGGCGCGCAACCAATAGTCACGGTTATGTGTGCATCAAAGCAAACTTTTCTCAGCTTAATTGCCGATGCATATGCCCTAAAAAGATAACATTACCCCTGATCCACTTGGTTGTCTCAGCAGATCCTTGATGACATGGTTACGGAGGACTGCATAGTATTATTCTATGTGTAGCATTTAGGTGGGAATTGTCAGAAGGGAAAAAGTATTTCATTTCCATAGACTATGATATCAGGCCAGACTGTGGCAATTGCATAATTAAAGTTCAAAGAACATCTTAGCGCCCATATAAATTTGCTCGTTCTATAGCCGGTAAAATAATCGTGTGGACAGATATTGCAGGGGGAATACAGGGTTGACTCTACAGTGGCAGTAGTAATAAACGTAATTTCCGGTCGACCTAGGCTTTATTGTGATTGGTGCATTGCACCTTCTGACAAGTGGACAAACGGCCAGTAATGCATGCAAGGCACTGATTTGGTATATGTATACAATGACATAATTACTTTGCTACTTCGAATTAATTTTCAACAACGCAAAAGTATAAATGAACGTGTTTTCTATACAAAAATATTTTATAATGAAATTATTAGGCAAACGTTTTGATATACAGGGAGCCCTCAATGCAAATCAACTGTCAAAGTTTGCGAAAATTGTTTAAGACGCTCTGCACACACAACTACAGATTGAACCAAGTAACGAAACGTCTCGGCATATTGGACTACAACCACCATATATCCTACCTGGTGATTATTCATCAAATTATTTTCATATTAATATAATAATTAGAGTTCCCAATCTCCAAATACTAAACTTATTTTGTTGTTAATTGTATTCCTCTTGTTTTTCTGTCTTTAGACTATGAAAGCTATGCTTACTGCTTACTCCTGGTAGTAGGCCACTACTCTTTAAATCATTGACTGTTTAATACCAAGCCGTTTTCTGTTCAAGTTAATGCAGTTCTAACTGTCCGTTTAAGAAATGTTTGTAAAGAAGAGTACATGATGACATGAACTGTCCCCTGTGCCATTAGTAATTGACAAAGGTTATTAGTCACTATTTATCCTTTTTGTCCGACTTATATTTGTGATGACTGAAGTAGCCTAATTTTGGTCAAGCTTTATTGAAAACAATCATTTCCTTCCCGCTGTCGTGTGGTTGAAACGTCTTTAAAACACAGCCCCTGAATGGGATTACATAATTATAGTTTTGCCATGTTTTGAGGTGACAATTACTAAACACAGACATGTCTCATTAGGCATTTTAGCGGGTTGTAATCTGTGAATGCACTGAATGGAACTGTCAATCAGATACTCCACTCAGCAGAAAGACAAGAGACTGATTGCACTCATGCAAGCACATCACACACACACACATACACACACACACACACACACACACACACACAAATATTGTCTCTTTTTTAAATTTGCACTCTATCTAGAACTCCATCGCAGGAAAATGGAGTGCAAACCCTTTTAGGACAGGGCACAGGAAAAACAGCGTCGTCAATGAATTTGCCTGCATGAATAATGATAATCATGCAATCACTTTTCCTCAGCTACAAATTCATACATCTCAATCGTTGACTTTAGACAGTGAATGGGCATTAGACAAGTAATTATCATGTCATGCCTACATATTAGCTACACCCATAATTGCAGGCGTCACACGAAGGACTTTTCTCCGGGCCTTTTACAAAACAAAAAAAAAGGCCTTACTATTGAATACAATTGGAATTTGATAAAATACGCCATTCTAAAATGTATGAAAGAACCCGCATTCCATCCGACTCTTGTCCTCCTGCGTATTATGTGTCCTGGTGGAAATCTGATCAATCAGATCAATCAGCAGAGATTACTTTAATCCGATGGGTGAAACAGAGGGGACCAGGCTATGCAGAGTTCAAATTGTATGCCCTTATCCAAATCTGAGCAAGAATTCTGGTAAACAACGTTAATGGTATGATTTCTGTGAATTGCTGTGATTATGGGACAATTCATTGGATAATTGCATATTTGATTTTATATGTAATCTAAATTTGCGTTGCACATGTGCACATGTAAGAAATTTGTATTCGTTACGAGTCATTTAAGATCCAACTGTTGCACTAGAATAGGCTACACATCTCTTAACTTGTTGCTTCTAAACAAGAGCTGTTCATGGAATATTTTAGACATTAAACTGTAGACTTGAATTTTACGTAGTCATAAAAAACACGTTTTGCGAAAATGACCTCAAGATAACAAAGCTAGAAAGCAACTTTATTTTAATTATTAATATTGCAGTTTTGAAACAATATTCCTGCTCTCCGTTTCTGTGATAGAGACACATCAGTAATTACAATTACGCTTTTCGGATTAGTATGGACAACGGAGTTCATAACAGAGTTCCATATTTCGGCATTCTAAAACAGCCACAACGGTATCTGGTCTGCATGGTTCATATCAAAATGGCCATATTTGATCACATTTAAATACATTTTAGACCGTTATTCATATACATTTGGACACCAATTCCAGTTGTCCCAAAGTTACTGCATTGAAATACCAGAAGGTGCAGATTGTTTTAATTTTAGCAACGAAATGTGTGGTGTGTTCATTGTTTCATCAACGGAATATTTAGTTTTTAAGACAAAAAAAAAAGTAGTACTATGCCTGTGTAGTCTGTAGTTCGACTGCAATAACCAGAACTTACGAAGGCCTATAATAGCTTTTCCCAAGCCTCGAGCGCATTTCGAATTTCACTGTAAAAAAGTGTGATCAAAATGGCTATTAACCCTTATGTAAGATAAACGAAATTGCTATTGTCCTTTAAAAGAACATTAGTGCATAGAAAGTGTAAACATTACTTTACAATAATTTACATATTTATAAAAAAAATTAAATTAAACATTTGCATGAATTTGCTTGACTTCTGCAAAATGTTTTGATGGCTGTAAAATTGCCTAACAGGGTCTCCACCTACGTGTTAATTTTCAATTTTCGTTATCATCATTCAATAAAAAGTATATAAATGGCACAAAATAATAGCTCTCTTTACAAATATAACCTGATGATTTGATTGAATAAGAAAAGATATGTTTAAACTCTTACACTTTAATTTTGTAGATGACTGAACTCCGCATGCTTCTACTGCCTCTAACTATTTTGACATAAAAATGGGAAAGCAGTATATATTTAATCTAGCCTATCTTCTCAAATTATTTTTGGGAAAAAAAGGACTTCAAAAGTCTTTTCTAACTTTTACTAGTCACTCCGGTTCAGGCGGTTACAGCAGCCGACAGGAACATGTAAAGTTTACCTTAGTGTAATCTAAGGAAATTTAAGTGTATATAAAATTTTATGATTTTGAACCATACCCTGAGAAGAAGAAAATTGGAAAATCAAAGTTTAATTCACTTTCAAACACAAACAGATATGAACCGATTGGGATAACAAATTGAAAACAACAAATAACTGTAGTAATAAACTAACATGATTATTTGAATAAACGTAATCCATAGCAGTATTTATTGTTGTCTTCTAGACCATCTGATAATAGAATCTTAAGCCATGAAATTGAGAAAACACCTAAAGAAAATAAATTGAACCAGAATTGGTTGCCCCAGCTTTGCAAAATGAGTTCCATCTTGGCTTCTGCACCAGGCTTCCTCCATAGTGCTGGCAGCTGTCCAAGGTGTAGAGTGAAGGAGAGAGAGAGAGAGAGAGAGAGAGAGAACACTGCAAATACACTGACAGAGGGAGCCGTTGACGCAGGCACGCACATACACACACGCACACACAATTAGGCAGGTCTGGCTAAACACTGTCCCACTGCGAGGCATCATCGAAAGTGACGGAACCCCTGCCTTTTCTGACTGCCGCCCCACCTGGCTGATTAGCTGGTCTGGATGGTCCAAACACCCTGGAAGCCATGGGGGACATGGGGGGAGAGGGAAGGCATAGAAGTGTGTAACTCAGAGGCCATGCAAACCCTCACTGCTTTGCCAGGGTGTTACTGCTCTCAGTGGGTATAGGCCGCTGTGGATGGGGTTTGGCAAAGGGCATAAAGGACTAAGATCAAATAAAAAGGCCCTGTCATGGCTGAAGAGAAAAAACAACATTGAATTACTTAAGCGAGAAAAGTTAATGCAACACACACGCTGTGCGATTCTGTAATACATTATGCACATGAACTTGACTCATAATTCAAAGCAAATTCAATATGAGTCTAAAATAGATACTGATTTACGAGCACAATCCTATCTACTAACTGAATGTTCTGTTTTTTGGAAATGCTTTCTAAAGGCACTTGTCACTGCTGGGAGAATTCTTGGCATGTTTAATCTCATTGTGAAGTATAGAGTGACACCTAGCAATAACATACTGAACTACACTAAGGCACAGTGAACACACAAAAAGCACCTTGTATAGAGATTTTTATTGTTTTTACATCATAACAAAACACAGACCGTACAGTGAATCACACCAATCCAATACTATTGTAATGCCCCTCTGAAACAGATCAATCCCCCTTTTCACCTAACTATACAGTACTATTATTAGAGAAATCAAGTAAATGTGTCCAAGTCACACAACACTCTCTAACAACAACACAGATGATCATGCAGAACAACAACACATTTTTAAGGCTGAACGCAATGAATGCAAGTAAAAATAACAAAAATGAAATATAGAGAAAGAGAAAGATAATAAAGAAGAGATTAAATAAATAAGAATTGTGAAATCTGAAAATGTTTTTGTTCACAAATTGGATCAATGAATTATAGAATATAATATGAATATTGTGATATATGAATGATAGAAAAACAATGCATTTCAAACACTTGACTGTGCTCATCAACACTGTTCATAATGCAATGCCTTGGCATAAAAGGACTAATCTTCATTAGTCATTAGGCAACATTTTATTCCAATATGAGCTGCACTGTCCTTCTTGTATAATTAGAATTTGTTTTTGATGGACACAAAATGTGTAAATTAAACAGATGCACTTTAAATATACACTAAACAGCGCACTGTTAACAGATTAAAAAGATAAAAGTATGAGGCATAGGAAAGAGAAGCACAATGAAGGCACTTTCATAAACTTGACTTCGAAGGCATGAAATAAATATTTAGAAGTAGCATGCATACAGTATTTTTTTCATCCGACATTCAAAGCTTGTTAGCAGGCCTATTGGAGAAAAGGGGTTGTGCTACTGTAGTCCACATGTTGCTGTCCAAGCCACAGTGCTGTTGCACACATCCACCTTCAGACACAAAGCATAAATATAGTGGTAGAGAGTGACCCCAAGTGGTAACAGAGATATAACAGACGGACTGGGATCCAATAGTAAAAAAGATGGCTGGGTTGATTGAAAGAGTTGCCTAACAAAGATAACAGATTCCACACTAATGGAAATAGTAGGGAAACACAGTGTAGTTGAGATGATGGGTAATCCAAACCTAACACATAAAGAGCAGTTGCAAAACCTTTCAAATGCGACCGTATCCGAGTGGCTGGTCACGACGGAGCTGCCAAATACTTCTGAGCCATTCAAACGGATGTTCTTCCCTACATCGTTAGCCTGACTTAAAACAAGCGGGGCCATTTAGTAAAAAAATTTCCTTTCCTGAAATGGAGACGCACAAACAGGACGGGCAGTCATGAGCTGGATGCGACCCACGGCCACATGGCACTGTCTTTGACGTTTGGAGGTCTGTGTTCTTGCGTGTGTGTGTGTGTGTGTGTGCATGTGTGTGTGTGTGTGTGCGTGTGTGTACACGCATTTTAGTCAAATCCCTGCCAGTCGCTCTGTTCAGAATCGTACTCCAACTCCATGCCGATGCAGCGCACTCCCTCCAGCAACATAGGAGTACCGTGATGACGATCTAGAAAGGAGACCGAGACACGTGGAGAGAAAAAGAGGAAATCGTACAAAAACGTTAAAAGAAAAGACAATGAAAAATTCAAAGGTGGAACAAGAAAATTGTATTTAAATATCATAGCTCTTATTCTCAGCAATTTAGCATTTACGCCATTTCAGCCGGTTACCCCGTATAAATAAATAAAACTATAATAAACAGGCTTTCTTCAGTGGAAGAATGAATTAATGTACACATTACACCAATGACCAGATAAAATATCAATACTAGACCAGTTAGGGGAGAGATGAGCAAACAGTTCGATTGTACCAATACAACTGGTAACATGTGGAGGGGGGGCTTAAATCTGCTGATCTGACACCAGACCTCTCCACACACATATATCCAGCAACCCAGATGTTCAGGTAATCCCTTATGAATTTAAAGTACCACCAGGACCCACCACACACACACACACACACACACACACACACACACACACACACACGCACACACGCACAC
>JAVQIZ010007758.1:0-11648 GCA_036023535.2 Galaxias brevipinnis
GGCGAGTTTTGAAATGACACAATTATGTTATTAACAGTAGAACTATGGAAAGCTGGAATTATCAGTGATTTATGAATATATTCTTAAACCAGTCAATTAATCGTTTGATATTAAATAAACATTTTTTTTTTATTTAACTGCTCAAAGTTGAGGATTTTTTCGTGTAACAACAAAATATATGCTCTTTGGAAGCTAACAACGAATTGGCAAGAGATCAATAGATATAAATACTTCTATTTTGTGAAGCTAAGTATTACTCTGGAATGACTTAAATGTCTCAGATCAACAAAACGTTATATTTGTGTTGATTTAAACAGTTTCAAAACGGTACACAGCGCGTGAATACAAGTTTTCTTCACCGCTGCGTGAATACAGCTGCCGTCGATTACACTGCAGCTGTTGGGTTTGACCTGTCTACTCTTGAGTTGCCGCGTTAGTCATTGTCTTTTTCTCTTGATTTAATTGCAGGTCGCAAACCGACTTCCACCACACAGGCTGACTCGTTGGGGCGCAAAATTTATTGCCATTTTGGCCCTAAGCGTTCTCTATTGGCCAGCCGTTATCGGGCATTAGAATTACACCCTTTCCATTGAACATTTGTCATGAGCTGTAACAGCCTAGGCATTCTTTATTGTGAGTATTTTATTCTGTAATTGTCCAGAAGAGGGCACTACAGGCCAACTTACTACTCATGTAGAATTTGTGCTTTTCTCTGCTGCAGTTCAAGCAGAAGGGGGCAGTAGTCCTTTACAAAATTAGTTTTGGTATTCCATTTGATAACAGTTTGCAACAACATACTTTGATAACCTGTCAGATGCAGTGGATGTTACTTTGCATTCACACTCACGCACACAGTTTAAGACAAGTGAGTTTTTGCCTTTGCTGGGTGGTTCTCAAAGTCAAACGTCTGCCAAATCTCTGTGTGCTTGCTTGTCAATTAATTGAGCACAGGGGCAGTTGGTGTCCAGACAGACAGACAGACAGACAGACAGACAGACAGGCGTCCTTGAGAGGAGACGGTCTGGCGGTGTTTGCCGCCCATGCCGGGGTCCAGCTGGTCCAGCCTTGGGCCATGGAGGGAAGGGGAACCCACCAATGTGGTTTGGGGATCTAGAGTGCTGACCAACCAGACCAAGCTTGGTGACATGGGGTGGGCTTGGAATTTTGGGTCAGCCGTCTGTTGGTACTTTTGCTCCCTCCATTCAATCCGTCCTGTCTTCATAATGAACTCTCTGCATTGTGGATTTCCCTCTTCTCTTACCATGCCTGTCTCACTGAGAGAAAGCACTAGGAGAGAGATGTTTCCTTAAAGGCATGTACGTGCACGTTCAACACATAGTGCATCCGCAAACACAAACGCACTCATACACACACACACCATCACACAGTGCGGTTTTTCACGGAGTGTATCGGCGCCCTTTGGGAGTTCTCATCTCCTACTGTGTTCTTTGTACTCCTACGCAGAGCATGAGCAGGAGACGATGTCCTGGGCTCCTGTCTTATTAAAAAGTTATCACACTCACGTTAGTCCACCAGGCCTCCTGAGAGCGTTGCACGAACAAAAGTCTCCCACTATTAAGAGTCAACCGTTATCGGAGGAGGCAGCAGCTTGTAATTGATTTATGATCGTCTTGTTCCCAGATATTATTCAAAGTTCAAGTCACCCGTAATTACAAGCCCGGGCTCATCCATATCCCTTGCTCTTTAGATGTATTGAGAGCACGGTGATAATGGAATATATACAGTAAGCAGTATAATTACAGCATGATGACTGCAGGGGAAATAAATGCAAGTTAGTGGATCCTTTCAAAAGGCTTTTCAGGACGCAGTACGGTTCATTGCTTGCTTTGAGAATGAGTCATAGAACTCTCAGGCAGTTGAACCTTTGTAATAATAATAATATACTTCATTTAACCAGTTAAGTCAAGTCCTTTGCAGTGACAAGTGGCAGACAGACAAACAACACAAACATAATTAATATGTACATACATACTAACATACATATAGCAAAGACAATCAACAATAAATCAAGCTGAGGATTAAACACACTCTGAGAAACAGCATCAGACAACTTCCGCCCATGTTGCAAATTGTTCCAATCACGGGCTGCTGCATAGTGAAATAAGTTACACCCGGCAACAGTTGACACGCTTGGAACAACTAGAGTGATAAGAGAACTTGATCTAAAATGATAGGAGGATACTGCTCTGCTCAACAGGCACTGATGTACTACAACATCCACACCTTACCTTAGCCCTATCACCCCTCAAGAGCTTGCACAAACACACACACACACACACACACACACACACAGATACACACAGCATTGCATGCTTGTATGTATGTGCACACACACAAGTTGACACACTTGCACGCATACACTCGCACAGATAAGCATGACCAGTGCATACCGTATACTCCTGTACAAGCACACTTACACTGATAACCATTTGGAAGACACAGAAACATTGCATATCCACACAAACAATCAGACACATACACACAGAGATAAACATGGACTCTGGATAAACATACACAAGCACCTCTTTCAGGTATTGTCTACAAATACACAGGGTCTGTGATTCCTAAGTTCCTGTATTGATGGGGCTAACAGCGTTGATCTTTTCCGGAGTCTTGGTGTACGCCAGCACGACAGGTCTTCCCCTGAATCCGTCTCAGTGTTTCCCCCCGGTTATCTTTGATCGTTAAAAGGACCGTCCCTGCACCTGAATCACTTTCACTCATGACTAATTGGCTTCAAATGCCATCTGCAAGGGTACAAACGAGAGGAGGGAGCAATGGAAGGGGGAATACAAAGGAGGAGAGGGAAAGAGACAGAGTCATTGAACGGACCCCTGAAAACCTTTTTGAAGAGCCCTCGGTGGTCCCGTGCATATTATCGGTCCATTTGCTAATTAGCTCCCCATAACTTTGAGTCCTTCTGATAACGCGGAGATAATGTCCACTACAGTACCACCATTCGAGGAACTGAGATTAAATATGTAGCTGCTGTTCGACGGAACGATATGGCACCCTTTCACAAAATCCTGTTTACACTGACACTAAAATGATCCCAATCACATCCCTCTGGCATTTCAATGCCATTTAACACACAGCGGCCCAAGTCATAATTAGACCAATTATGTGGTTGTTCATTGCCTTTCTCTAAGATTATCCCCAAGCTCAGATCCCCCTTTAACAATAGTCTGCTGTGCGAGCTATTAGCATTAATAGTCCCGGAGAATAATCACTCAGAACTCTTTTCCGAGTCATGTATTGTTGCCATCAGACCAGCTCTGCTTGAAGTGCTGTTGTTGGACTGGAAGGACAAATGTGAGTGTTCTGTGAACCTGCCCAGCAGAGAGCAATGTGTAAATGCATCGTAAATGCATTACAAGTATCTGGTAATAGGAAGCTAATGAGACTAAGCCAACGTCCATTCTAAGGATATTAATGCTTAGTTACTATGGGGAAAAAAGAGTGGTATTGTTTTCTGTCATTAGAATGGAAAGGGTTCCGGTAAAAAAAGGTGAAATCTATATTTCTACCATGATAAGATTGCAAGGTACATGCAACAAATTCAAAAGTCAGGTTCTGCTACTATTTTGAAAAGGCAGTTGCTAAGATACCGAAGCACTTGATAAATTGAGTCATTACCAAGCAACGGTTTTATGAAACTGATTTAAGTTGATACTTTCTCTCAGGAATTTGTTCATCATTGCTCAGGCTTGACAGTGTAATGTTGGCAGCATTTCATATTAAATTAAATAAAAATAATTAAATCAAAACATCACACTCAATGTTATATAAAGCCAAGTTACCAATTTATCAATGACCATGTTTTAGAATACTTTTTTTATTATTGCTTCAAGACTGCAACATTTAATTTAAGCAGAACCAATCGGAACTGATTTTGAAGCGCCTCTGTCCCACATAGACTAGTTGTTGTCATCCATATTGACAAGGGGAGGGTACAGTCCACACCACGGGAGGTCTCTCAAAGGATCTTTGATGATTTCAAGCACTTCAAGTGAGGTGATGCCAAACTTTTTAATTACTGAGTGGCTTGTTTGTCGTTTCGTGCTTGCAAGTGAAGGAGGCTTGACTCAACATCAGCGTCATCCATCTCTGAGTCGTGGAGGAGTGCTCCATCGGGCCCTTTTGCCTAGTTTGGCATCCTGTTGTGGATCTGAGGGGGCTTTAGGGTCTGGATGAGGTTGAGAAGCGCAACACTTCAACTTATTGCTCAGGGGAGGAGTGTGACCCCCAAGAGCCTGTCTGTGGAAAGGGGAACGCTACAGAGTAGGTCGCTTGACTCAAGAGCCACTCCTGGACACTGACGGTCTCTGTCTCATGGGTTTGTGTACTGTAGACAAGTTTCCTGTAAACATGAATATTGCCGGGGTTAATCAGATTGGCCTCGCTAAATGCAGAATAAAGATTCCTGCTCATGAAGGGGAGGCACGGAAGTGTTGAGTGAGGTGACTGCATGGCTTCATTTTGTGTCTCCTGCCATTTTCTTATTGAGCACAGTATTATAATTCCTAGTTGATGAATTGCTTCTCATATAAAGAAGTTACCAAAGAATAGCCACCAAAATAACTTGGAGGGGACAAAGGAAACAACATATAAAGTTTTTGAAAGCTAAAAGGGGGAAACGGGTTAAACCAAAAGTAAACACTAAACATAGTGCACATCAGTGTCAAGTTCACATTAAAATATTGAGTTAAAAAAGAGCTATGAGGTCCAGCTACTGGCACATTCAGACGCATATAAGAATGCTCTGTTCAGATCCTTAGTGGACATCACTACTGTACTGACACGTCAACGTAGAACCATTGTCCCAAGGTAAATGTATATGACATTGGAAGTACACAGAGCTTGTATAGCCTTATTTGAAAAACAGCACTAAATAGGAACCTCCATTTTGAAGTTCTTCATTCCTCCAGGGATATTGTGAAGGTTGATATAAAAATAGTTTTTCATGTTAAAGTTTTGATGCCGAGAATTCCTGATGGGCCGTCTACACAGAAACCTCTGTTTGAGGGGAGGCAGTATACTGATGCACTCACATCATCAACAACAGAATGAAATTGATGCTGTAAATTTGCTGAGATCATGAATGCATTGACTGTCATTGGTAGAGACCAGTCCTGCCAATGTGTCTTCAGAGTCCAATTCTTCAACGGTTATTAAAATAGATGTATATATAGCGCAGTCCTCTGAAATTGTTTTTATGTTTCCGTTCTGCCAAATGTGTGCTTTTGCTCAGTATTCATTTAATGTTACGCTACTGGGATTGAAATACATTTAATGCACCATTGGAACAGCACACTATTTTCAAACTATATCTTTGTCAAATTGTAAACTTATTTTTTTGTCCCCCCCATCCTCACCTTCCCTTTCCCTAAGAACAACTTGAGGAGGACAAAATGCACATTCATGGAGGTGAAGTATTGTCGTCAGAGCTGTACAAAAAAAACAAATTTTCATACTTCTTCTCCCTCTTCTTGATTTAATGTCTCCATCTTTACATTAGCTTGTAGTTTGAAAACAACGTGTGGTCATTGCAGTGGCTGTGCTTCATCAAAGCTTCCCTTCTTCATGGACCTCCACACTCATTTAACATGCTACACTCAATCATCCTGCAACGTGTTAGAACCCTTTCCACGTCCTGATAACTCCCATGGGTTGATTGTGTACCCCTGACTCCTGAAATTGCATTTTAGACAAGTGCACTCTTGTTGACTATAATCATAAGGGCCAACTTTATGAATTCGTTTTCTGTATACTAGTCACAATTCAGAACTAGCAGTTGTGACTGCCAAGCAGCCAGCAGTCAGTGCTGCCGTCTGAATGTTGAACACCCGGGGTCAACTGTACATTATCCGTATGTTTTGTCACGTGTCATCTTTATCCTGCTCAGGCCATAGCTAATGGTTTGATTTTTCTACAACACTCGCTGTCTATATTTGCTTGGCTCCACAGCAGGCTGCCAGACAAAGCAGGACTGGTCCATCCAGTGGCCCATGTCTGAGTCGGGCAAGGAGAACACGCCCGTATGCCAGCCCGAGGTCAGTCAGTGGATCCGCTTCCAGCTCTCCCAAAGCCCCAAGATCCAGGCCAAGTACAGCCAGCATATGTGCCAGAGCCCCCAGGCCCTGGGGCCCTCATTCTACGCGGACCGGCTTACAGTGGACAGCCACACCCTGGGCCTTTTCCCATCACTGGACTCGGGCCACCGGTCACTGCCCCCCTCGCCTCGACAGAGGCACTGTGCCCATACACCCCCCCGGACTCCCCTGATAGTCAACACCATGACCCCACCAGGCACTCCCCCCATGCGCCGCAGGAACAAGGTCAAAGCCCCAGGCACGCCTCCACCTCCCAGCCGCAAGCTCATCCACCTGCTGCCGGGCTTTACTGCCCTGCACCGCAGCAAGTCCCACGAGTTCCAGCTGGGCAACCGTATAGAAGACACTCAGACGCCCAAGTGAGTCTATTTCCTCCTTATTTGGTAGAATGATTCCAAAGTAGTGCTGTTATGTTTTTCTAAATGGGACCCGTCTTGGTTTTAGCATTTAGTGGTGGATAGGGATCTCACGCGAACCGATAAGCCTACTTGATACCACGAGAACCGATACAAGTTGATGCCAAAATGTAAAAAACGTGACGGTACTCGTTTTCTATGGTAACGTAAGTCCCGGCCGTGCTGCACTTCAAAAATATGTTATATATTCGAACAAACACCAGCAAAAATACTTTGCTTTGGTTTTTCGTTCGCAGGTCGGGGTGGGGCGCTGCGCAGACCACTTTTTCTAGCTAAATTATCCAAGGCTAAAAGAACCCCCTAGTAACCACCTGTAACGTTTTGTCGCGATTGAGTGTTTGGCTCAATCCGTAATGTGTTTGGCTCCCCTGCTGTAAGCTACCGCAAACTCAAATCAGAAATCAGAAACTAACAAGTTAGGCATATCAGCAATCACATCCTCGACGACCAAGCAAAAAAGAAACAAAATAAACAGGAAGAATTAGTTTTCTCTTGAACTATGCTAGGTCCTGTACTGCCCTGTATACTTCAAGAGAAACAAAACTTTTCTTTGAGTTTTAGTTTACACCCCAATGCAGCAGGGGAACATTTGATTCTCCTTGTAATCTCGCTTGGACGTGTAATAAATGTAAATGTCTATTTTTACTATTATTTAAATAGGCCTCTTTTTTGTAATGTTAAATCGATTTTTCTTTTAAATAGGCCTAATATTTCCTTATGTTTTGCATGTCTTGGCCAGGTACTGCAATTGAAATGATGTGCCATCATTAAAAATGTGTTTGTAATTAAAAACAGTAGTGTTTTTATAGTGTTAAAATAATTAGTAGTGTTAAAATAATTGAATTGCCACTGTTCTTTTTTGTAATGTTAATTGTTGTTTCTTTTATTTTTGTTGCTTGAAGGGTACATGCCACTGCTGTTGTTTTTTATAATGTTTTTTAAAAAGGAGTGTATGTTGAAGTATATGGGATTTAATTCATTGTTCTGTGTTTTACCATGGTATCAAATTGGGTATCGAGAATCGTGGAATTTCACTGGTATTGGTATTGGCTACTAAATTTATGGTATTTTGACGTCCCTAGTTGTGGATTTGTTTGTAATTGTTTGGTCACTGCAAGAAAGCTGAGTTGTACCAGCATAAAAGCAATCGTATATTCAGCCTCCCAAGACAGTCTGTTCAAAGCACACAAGACTTAGTTGCAGCTCTTTAGACAGCATTCCAATCAACAATCCAGGCAATCTGAAAGCTAGATAGCAAACGCAAAATGGAGCTGTGCCCTTACATCCTTGTAGCACTATTTCCTGACAAATGTAATCTAAACTAAAACCCAATCAGATTAATCATTAGAAGGACATTATCTGTGCTGGAGCACCAGTGACCTGTCAGTAGAGATGAGTTCCTGACCTGGCCTGGCTGTGTCTGGAGCTATGTTGATCCGATTTGAAAGGAGAGGGCTGACCAGCGGTAGATAATCAGGAAAGGAGCGCTCCTCAGGAGATCGGCCCATGTCCTTCTAATGACATTAGTCTACAGTGTGCTATTGTTGCCCATCTTGGTAAGTTACAAGTTGGCAGTCATTTCCCTCTTTCTACAATGGCCATCTGGGTTTGTGGATGTGTTGTACATATGCATGCATGTGTGTCCTGTTAGGAGTAGACCAAGACTGCAGAGAAGGACCGCAAATGGCATTAGAGAATTGATTACCAGTCCCTAGGCAATGACAGAGCACTGGCTCCACTTTAAGCACCTCCAATCACAGGATTTGTTTGACTGGTGCCTGGCCGCAGGGAGTTCTTCTTGAAAGGGCCTGCCATGGCACAACAACTAGCTCTACTTCTACATCTACTTCTCTCTCAGTCCATCCTGCTCAGGCATTAGTTGGCTATGGGAGGCTGACAAGTGAGATATTTTTTTAGGATTTGTTCTGGAATGTGTCACTGGCTAGTGGTAGTTACAGGACTTGGCAAAAGGGGCACTTGCTTACAGAATTTTTTATTTTGTATTTATTTATACAGGGTCAGATGACAGTGATTATAGGAAAATATTTGAAGACATTATTTTATGAATCTATAACATTTACATCAACACAGCTTTGATGAAAAGCCTACATAGGTGAAGATTGTGAGGTTTAAGTTGTGTTCCTATACGGATTTGTTTTGTTCTTCTGCTGGGTAATCTGAAAAAATCTTTTATCACAATGTTCTCTCTTTCAATGGTCTAATTAGACAGTATTTTTCTTACAGCCTATTCACGGTCTTTGAAAGTGAACAAATAACTTTGGAACATCAACTCATCTAGCATTTTGGTCATGGTAGTTTATTCATAATCCCTATTATTAGCATTCAAAAAATTTGTTCCACACGTGTGTCTGTATGCTCATTACACCTGAACATGCTCTTTAGCTCTTGCGGCTCTCGGCCTTAAAGATGCAGTATGTAAGTTTGAATTTCTAGCTATAAATGACCTTTTATCTGTTTTATTTACACTTATTACATACCTCCTCGAGGATATCATTAAACCAAATGCTCAGAGAGAAGGCACGCTATATATGAGCGCTCTGGGCTCTTTATTCAGCTTTAAAAAAATCTAGGGACGCCCGCCTATCCCCAACCAATCAGGAGAGTTTTTGCAAGGAGTAAGGGCTACCTGCCTGTCAATCACCTCGCGTGCACACTCCTAGGGAAAATACATACAGCGTCACCCTCCAAACAAGCTTGTTCTTACAATTCGCGTCGCAGACAAAGTAGCAGCGCTGTGAACTAGTACTTGCAAGGTGGCTGAAGTCATTGCATATCGTCGTAAAAGATTTGGCTTGTCAAATCGCCAAGTGCAGTTTTAGAACGTTAGAAAGTATTGCGCCAGATTTATGTCGAAAAGGCATTATTCGTTTACATGCATTTGTTGGATATACTCGGCCTACGTATAGTAGCTATGGTGCCAATGGCAGCTAAATAAAAACGATTTTCATGCACTAGCACATACTAATAGGGGAATAAAATTATGAAATTGTTTTTGTTAACGTTAGCTTACTAACTATGTCGTTACTATGGAAACGGCCATTTGTGTCTGTGCTCGTTGCTTTGATGTGAACCACTCAGTTTTAGAGCGTTTACAATCAGACATTTGGGATTCTTTTGTTTCTTACCACATCAGACATGGCTTTATGCATTGTTGGTGAGAAGCAAAAATATGCACAACATACACATGATTCATGAAACACTGCCTTGCTCAGACACATGAAGTCAAGTCAGCGTGCACCGGCATGTGTGGGATGGGAGGGACCAAAGACTCAGGAGGTTGGTCTTTCTGAATGTTATGATTCAAATTCTTGCAATTTCTTCCCAAATTCTTTAGAACTACATACTGCACCTTTAATTATCAGATGCTTTGACTTGGGTACTAACGAGAGATGACCCCTTGACCTCATAGACATTTCAGATGATGAGAAAGACCCATATCCCCCAGACGTCGTTGCTCCGCATATTCATGGCCATGCTCTTCACTCTCCCTGTAAACTGTCATTACAGAGCCCGGGGACAAAGGAGTTAAATAGCTAGGGAATGTGAAGTATCTAGATTGATTGGGAAGACATCGATTTGGTCAAGTACTGAGATTTTTGTGGTTGTCTTGGCGGAAGTCTTGAGGTAAATGTTTTATCAGGGATGCTTTGAAAAGCAGAAATAATAGACACCTGATTTTGATCAGAACAATCTAATACACTCGATAATGAATTTATATGAAATAGAAAACCTTAATTCAGTAATTCAAACTTTCAAATTGGACCAAGCCATAGGTTACTTAATCATAGCTGGTAGTCCGTCTCTAAAAAGCCACTGTAATCCCTCTCCAGACTCACCCGAAAGGAACGTGTATGGTATAGTGGAACAACATATAAAGATGGAACCATTCCTGTTATTAGCGTGCTTACCCCATAACGCACAGTGTGCTAACAAGTCACACCTTTCCTGTCATCAAAAAAGCCAGAGTTCAAGATCTAGAAATGTTCAAGATCTGAAAATGAGGGAAAATAGCTGCCAGCAGTTTGGTTGTCACTAATGGGTTTCTGCATAGACACCTCTGGGGAGGAAGACAGCAGGTGAGGAGGTAAAGTGTTGGCGTGTTCCTGCTGTTGATTCACTATGTCTGATTCGCTACATTGAGTGGACAGTAAGTATACATCTCATTAAGTTAGGCTAGCACGCCTTCCATTTCTGTCCAAAGCAGCTCCAGCAACAGCGTTTTGCCGGAAGCACATGGCAACTTTGGGTGCTTTTCTACTTGCTTTTGTTGAAAATGGATGGATATTGCAGTGTCAATTAAACATTCAAGTGGGATTCTTGAAAAGCTGCAGTGACTTTTTTAACTGGCTTTTGCAAATGGCTTTGGGGACTTTACTGCTTAGTGCTTGCATATCTGGTTGACATCACGGTGAGATAACTTTGGTAAATCCATGGACAGGTGGACAGCTGCTGCGGACAGGCTCCTGCTGTTTCCTATTCAGATTGTAGACCCCCACTGATGACATCCAGCAAAACACACCCATTAGAGTGTCTGCACACATTTAAACTGTAAGCCTATGTCCACGTTCTCCAAAAAGCTTCTTAAGACAAAGAGGCAAAACTGATATTTGTTTTCTCTTTGGAAAGATTTGACCAGTTAACTGAAATACTAAGGACTAATTGATCTCCCCTTCCACTGTAATAAATAAGCTGCACTGTCGAAAATAGGTATTTGACGAGGCTTGACAATGTGCCAAACATTTTTGAGACTTTGGTCAAAATTAGATGTGCAGTTAGATTGGGAAAAAAAAAAAAAACAGCATGCAGAGAAAGTGTGATGAGATTGCTACTGAGCCCCCCAGGGGACATGGTGGGGAAAAAATATTTAAGGTGAGAAAAAAAAAAAAATTATAATTTTTTGCGAGATCTCGAGATCCCTAAAGAAGACATTATGCGAATGCAAAGGGACAAGGTAGGTACATAATGATGTTTGTTTTAGTTTTCTTTAGGGATCTGTCGTGACACTAGGAACTGCAGCACATCCTCCTCCATGGCTGCCCCTGTCAAATGTGAGCAGTCAACAACATTTGCGAGATTG
>JAVQIZ010007825.1:0-23859 GCA_036023535.2 Galaxias brevipinnis
AGAGAGAAAAATAGAGAGTGAGGGAGAGGGAGAAAGAGAGAACGAGAGAGAGAGCGAGAGAGAGAGAGAGAGACTTTGACTTTTAGGCACTCTTTAGTGTACCATCCAACACACACAAATAAGCACATAAAATAAGCATACGCCCCCTTATTTACGAGAGAGAGAGTGAGAGAGAGAGAGAGAGAGAGAGAGAGAGAGAGAGGCGGCGATATAGAGATGGATAGGAGGTGCATCAGATCAGATAATTTTTTCTTTAAAATCAAGAGACTCAATAAAACAATATTATGATTGAATGAGAATACCCCTGTACAACATACACATATTCCACACCAATTACTATAATAACCATAGTCCTTTGATGTGACTAACCTTAATAGCAGAGAAGTCTGAATGATCACCAGTATCTTTGACGTCTGTAGTCTTACCTGTTTAGAAACATACTACATTAGTTATCCACAGTTTGTTTGCTCTAACACTCATTTAGTCATGCATTTATTAATTCAATCTTTATCTTGACATAGAAGTTGCTCTGGGACCAAAGGTTGGTTACAGGGAATCCCCGCACTCTAAGACAAATAGGATCATTCTAAAAGGTACAAATTCTAATAGGTACAAGACACACTTGAAGAATAGTAAGGCACATACATACAAACGACATGAGGCAAGAGGGGCCAAATAACTTAGTTTTTCACTTTATTCAAGGGCTTGAGCAAGCAAAACTTTGCGCAGCCAAATCATCTATTTGCCGTATTTCATTAGTTGTGTAAACCAATGTAAATACATTGTTTTACACATACATGTTTGGCCACTGCCAAACATCCTACAGATTGAATCGTGAAAATAAACAAGAGTGAGATTTAAAACATTTGTCTGCCCTCACCATGGAATCTGAATTTAAACTTGGGCTTCTTGTGCTTTCTCTTCTTGCTCAGTCGAATGCGATCCTTCTGAGCGGAACTGTCTAGAACAGGTTCAGACTGAGAGAGAGAGAGAGAGAGAGAGAGAGAGAGAGAGAGAGAGAAGGCGAGAGAGAGATAGATAGAGAGGTAGAGAGGTAAAGAGAGAAGGATAAGGAGTAAACATAATAACTTTTGTTAAAATCAAGCAACTCCATACAACATCGTAATTGTATTAGAATACTGCCGTAGCCACAGCGCCAAACCAACTACTACAATACCCACAGTCCTTTGCTGTGACTCACCTTAATTGCAGAGAAGTCAAAGAGCTCAACGGTATCGTAGGTGTCTTTTGTTCTGAGACCTGTTCAGAGACATTCCTGTATTAGTACTAATAATTAATAATAATATTAATTAATGTATTAATTATACATTCATAGCAGTATGTGAATACAGTTGACAAATTAAATACAATTTTGATCAGACTATTGACTAGTCCATGGCTAAAACAAAATGTCTTTTACAGTAGTTGTTTAGATGGATTTCTATAAAAAAAACAAGTGACACATATTAATAGATTAATATACAGTATAGAGGTAATTGAACAAGGGGGATTCTGCATTTTTTCAACAATAAATAAATAAATGTGTGTGTGCCACAAGCTTGCCAGATATCGAGACTTACTCATGTGTCCACTGTCGTGCATTGATGGCTTGGATATTTCCCTAACAGCCCTCTCTGGATATTGGTTTGTACCCTGGTGCTTCACCTCTATCTCTCCCTCTGATTGCTGCTGTGGTTGCATGCTTGTATCTGGTGTGGCTATATACTCATAAATATCATCATCATTATAATGGTTATCACAAGCTTGATCGTTGGTAAATGAAAACATCTCCAACCGATTGTTTTTAGAATTGGGTATGTCTGTGTCTTCTGTGTCTGATTGGTTGACCAGATATTTGGACCATTCCGGGCCGGACAGAATCTCGTTCACCAAGTTCATTTCACTGTTGGCCAGCCTTCTGGAGTTGAACAGGCTGTCAAAATAAAGATTCATAAAATCAATACCGTGCCCCCAATATACAGTAGACTAAATCTGAACTCTCAGCTTTACACACAAACTACAAGAAGTCTGAAGAGCATTGGATGAAATAGATTTTCAAAGTCACTAATGGAATGTCAGTGATGCAGAATAGACAGCTAACCAGCCTGTCCAGTACTAAATCAAAACCTCATTCATCAGATACCAAAGAGCAAGACATTCCACCTCAAACCTCTAAAAACAAAGTTAAGACTATGCACCCAGTGCATGGGTATATGTGTGTGTTTATGTCTGTGTGTATGTGTGCTTGTGTGTGCGTGTGTGTGTTTGTGTGAATGTGTTTGTGTGTGCGGGTGTGTGTGTTTGTGTGTGTGTGTGTGTGTGTGTGTGTGTGTGTGTGTGTGTGTGGGGGTGTGTCCTTGGAGTACATATCCCAACGTTTTTGAACTAAACTATGCTCAGCATCTAAAATAGTCCGAGCTGGAGCCTCAGGTTAGTTAATGGAACTGTATGGAAAAGAAGAAGGAAAAGAAGACACACGACAGAAGGCAGGAATGCAGACAGTGTTTCTTCTGTGGGATGTGTCCCACGTAGGACACATCCCACACTTATTAAACAGGAAACTCCCTAAAATGATCTTATCTTTCATTCAGGCTCTGAGCAGGAAACTTCCTCGTTTGACTTCCGAGAAAAGTTATTTGGATCTAGCTTTCTGTCACAGCTGACTAATTTCCAGTCTGAACACTATACCACTGCACAGATAAATATATGGTGTGGTCTCTCTAGTGTGAAAAAAAACATTATTGAAAAATAAATCTCTAAATGCATTCTATAGAAACTTTCTGTTTGCGTCTCTCACCTGTTAAAGCTTTCCTCCTGTCTCTCTTTCATCTCGAAAAGGTTGGGCCGCAATGGCATCGGAGACTCTGCCGTCACACTGTTCCTCTCCTCTTTCTCTGCATTCTCTTCATCCCTCTCTTCTTCCATCAAGCCCCTAACAGTCACACCAGTCCTCTCCTCTTTCTCTCCATCCTCTTCATCCCTCTCTTTCTCCTCTATAAGAGTCACCTGGGAAGGCCTTCTTATTGGCTGCTGGGAGTGAAGCTGTAGAATGGTCTGTCATTGAAAGAACACATGGAACGGTTCAAAGGTTTAATACACAAACACCTTACTACTATATAACAGTATAAAAGTTTTATACACTAACACCTTACAAGTATCTAACAGTATAAAGGTTAAATACACAAACACCTTACTAGTATATAACAGTTTAAAGGTTTTATACACTAACACCTTACTAGTATATAACAGTATAAAGGTTTTAAACACTACTAACTCCTTACTAGTATATAACAGTATAAAGGTTTTATACACTAACGCCTTCCTAGTATTTAACAGTATAAAGATTAAATACACTACCTCCTTACTATGTACTATTTACTGTATAAAAATTATTTGCAACATTTAACATTGAGAGATACTCACCACTGGTATTTCCGCCTCTGCCTCTCTTTGTCTCTTGTACTCCTGGCTTATCTTCTTTTCTCTCCTTCCCTCTCTTATGGTCTCCATTCCGGCCACCATTACCCATAACCCATCCATCTCTTCCCTGGTGGTTTTTAGTGGGACAGAGCATTTAAACCCCTGAGTGCTGTATGAATGCTCCTCTAATGGAACCACATCTCCTGTTTTCCCTGGAACTCTGGAACTCTCGTCCTCGCCTCGTAGAACTGTGGAACAGACGTCGGGTTCCTCAAGTGGAATCTCAGAGGTGCTCAGTGTTCTAGCACTCTGGTTCCAGTCAATGGGCAAAACCTTCCTGTGCTCTGCTGGCATTCTGGATGCTCCTTGCGCCATCTGAGGGGCTAGGAGAGCAGCATGCAGCCCAGAATGTGCATCTCCTGGGCTACCACGGGCTTCCATTAGCACCTGGTCTTGGTCCTTGTCCTTGTATACTAGTCGTGGTGCGGCCTGGGGACAGGGTTTGTTCCTGCTAGGGGGCTTAGGGAGAAGTTGAACTCCAACCTCTGAGCCCTCCAGAGCCCCTGAGGTTTCTGTGACCTCCCCATGATCCCTCTGGTCTATGGCGGCCACACTCTGCCTCTCTGCGTTCCTGGTGGTTCCCTCCATCTTCCTGTCCTCCTCCAGGGCTGGGTGCAGCTTTGTGGCTTTGACTGGTTTGGAAGGGGGTGTAGGAGGGTTAGGGTTAGGGTTAGAGCTAGGGTTAGGGTTAGGAGGGGGTATACGAGGCAGCATACGTTCCCTTTTGGGGGAGACAGAGCTCTTGTCCCCTGCTGGGGCGTAAGGCTCCTTCCCACGTCCAAGGTGGAAACCTGGGCACTCGTCTACTACACAGCCCAAGGAGAGGACCCTCTTTCTGGGTAAAGGGATCGGAGAGCCACCCCCTCTCTGCAGCCCACTGGGCCTCAGAGCCACACCAGGGTCCTGACTGACAGTGTGTCCCCACGCGGGGGGGCTCCGTGTGGGGAGCAGGAATGTGGGTTTGGGGGCCACGGGCGGAGGGGTGCGGTGTCGGACAACCAGCCCCGGCGACGGAGGCAGCTTCCTCCTCTCCCATCGGGGAACGATGACAGGAGAAGAAGACAGTTCCTGGACAATGGGAGGTTGAAGCTCTGGGTCTGAAGCACTTCTACAGACGCCACTATTCCCACTGCTCTCTTCCCAGCTGGTAACACTGACTTGTGGATGAGTCTCATGCTCTTTCTCCTCCTCCTCATCACCATCATCATGATTTTGTAACACCTTAGCTGTGAAAGTGACACTGCCATTGCTGCGATTCAGAAGCTGCTGTGGCCTCCAGGCAGTAGGAGGCGACAGGGCAGGACGATGTGTGCCGTCCATGGATAGAATGTTTGTGTTGATGTCTGTAAGGGTGTTAACGTGAATGTCCGGTACTGTAGGTGAGGCGGAGGTTTGCTTGACTCTTTCCCAGGCTATGCGATCCTTTGGCTCCATGCTTTGGTGAGGTCTCAATGTATCTGTGTGCTTGAGTGACAGTATACGGGCTGAGGTGTTCACCTATCACTGTGGAGCTGTTGTTTTCCGCTATGCCGTCGCTAGGAAGATGTTTGTGCACAGTATCTAACAGACAATTTGAGTCCTCGTCAGTGAGCGTGTGCACCGCGTGCCACAACACAGTAGGCACGCCATCCAACCCCAACATCTGAAAGACAAGAATGAGGAATAGGAGGAAGGTGTGAAATTAAAGAATGAGGAATAGGGAGAAGGAAAAAAAGGACGACGACAAATTGAGGAAGAGGAAAGGCAAAAAAAATAAAGTTAGCTGTAGTATAAACAAAGTTAGCTGTTGAAACGTATTGCAATTTCTATTAATAAAGACATGTATTCCACATTTAGATTTAGCTGGGGGGGAAAAGGGGGGTGTAAGTTGTAAACAGACATTACTAACTAAGGTTTAGTCATCAGAGATTTTACAAGGGATACTGTATGTAAAGAGTTGCAATTTCAAATCAAATATAATGTTATTAGAGTGACTCTTTTTTAAGTCACCTTTATTTTGATCAAAACTCTCTACGTGAACATGCGGCATTATTGCATGATTGCTCAAACATACCAATCTATGTATTTCACAATAAGAGTAGCACAATTCTATGCATATGTGTTTCTTTCATGTAAGAGTAGCTCTTACCGTGGTTCTGATGCATCACTCAGCTGGTTCTATACAGTTCATAATCCCTTCATTGATAAGTTACACTTTCATCTCTGTTGTTTTAGTGGTCACCTTTGTCTCTTTCCCCTCGTTCCTTGACTTCTCTCTTCTCTCTCGTTCTCTCTCAGTGTGCCAGCGTGACAGGTGTTCCTAATGCATCAGAGGCAGACCAGTCAGTCTCAACTCACAAAACCCGTTCCATCTCCGTGTGTGTCTTTCTGTTCTGACAAGGAAATGACAAGAGCACAGAGCAAAACAGTAAGCAGTAACCTATTCTTTATTTCAGCTTCTCTTTATTACTTTTACATAAATTTGTCAAGTGGGCACAATTATAGCTTCATTACTGTAATATTACAGTCAGATGCAGCGGTTTTGATGCACAACATGACACAATTCTTCTGAAATATTGTGAATTGGTTCTGATTACGCACATTAATCATTAGTGAAAACAGCCAGGAAATATTTATTGATTCCTCATTCCTTCTTCACTAGCTCACTCCCTCACCCCGCGTCAACCCTCGCTGACGCGCACGCACGCACAACGCTACAGTTGGATAAGATTGGACAAACATCCGGACCAATAGCCAATCAAGATCTTTCATTCAATACCATGTGATTTAAACCCAAGATCGTAAAGTTTCCTGGAGAAGTCAAAACAATAGCGACGTAAATTTTAGACCGACAATATAATTCCTTTGCTAACACTTTAAGAAGAACTTTGGAAATGAAGTCTGCACTTGTTCACGTGTTGGGAGGCGTTTTAGTTTGTGTTACTCTGGTAAACACAAATTTGTTTAACAATGTTGTGGTAGACGTGACCTATGACCACTATGCAGAAAAAACAGTTGACTCTCTTCCTTTTTTCCTGGCAATGCCTTTTAATTCAATTGTTAACTTAGGCTACATGTTCATGGGCTTCTATTGGTTATTTCAAAGAGTTGATTATAAAAAAGACGTGGACGGACTTTACATGAAAGATGTATTTGCCTTTATGGCCATTTTTTATGGACCTGTCCAGTGGGTGCGACTCTCGACGATCCGCCGCGCTCCCGCTGTTCTCGACCAGTGGTTTACCCTGCCAATCTTCGCATGGGTACCAGTGTGGATTCACTTTATAGAGCACGGGTGGCGACCGGGATACGCTGCAACGGTTGAGCTGTGTGCCATTCTCAGCTATGCCCTGGCATTGGTGCAAGACCTTGGCTTCGATGTGGCTCTCGTTTGTCATATCGCATTTGCATTGTTCAAAGGAGTAAGAGCTCATGTTAGACACGGAGATTCCCACTCACGAATGTACTTCTGTCTGGCTGCGCTGTCATGCGCAGGGTTTGTGATTCTCAAACTCCTGGATCACACTCTCGCGCGCTACAGACCTTTCCAATACCTGACGGGGCATTTCTGGTCCAAAGTGTGTGACGTACTACAGTTCCATTACAGCTTCTGTTTTCTCACTCGCCTCAGAGCAATTACACATAACAAGACGAAATTTGAGTAAAATGCATAGTTTACTAATTTTATTTAACAAAGTATTGATTTTGTATGTGTGTGTCTACAATGAAACATGAAAAATAATCTACAAACTATGGCTACCTATTCGTGAAATATAGTTGGATGTATGGCCCAATACACATGACAGCAAAATATTTACAATAATTTCAGGGATGTATGAAAATACATTTTACAAAAGGATTATATCTATGTCTGTAACAACCATTTTAAAAGGCGACTGTGAAAACAAACTGGCCAAGACATGATGTATCATGTGTAAGTTGTAAATAAACAATAATCTTTACGTTGACCTGACATTTACTCAAGATAACAACAAGCAGTTATTATTGCTTAGTTACTCTTGGTTACAAGCAGACTATGAAATTCCACAAACAAACAAAGATGTCTGCACACAATTACACAAGCTCTCCACTTTTAGGTCAACTTCAGTATATTGGACTTGCAGCTTAGAGAATCTTGTAGCCGGACACTATTTCACACGAAAGTGCCAGAAAACAGTACGTGAATACTGTGAGCTCACAGCTCAATAGTTCCTTATGTTGATTGAGGGGGCACCTGGATATACAACCCTGCACTGACTGCTTTCACAGAGCTCAGTGACTGACTTTACACAAGGGACACTTCAGCCCTGGAACAGATAACTGATTTGGGTCTGGGTCTTTAATTCTGTTTGTATAGAATACACTTCCGGAGAAAACCCATAATGTTCTATTTCAGCTCTTCTGGACTAAATTGGACCTCTCAGCCAACCACAAGCTGTTGCTCAGTAACTTGGTTTGCCAGGTATATCCTGTCTGGATCCACGCCATTGTGTGGGTAACAACATGGTGTGTATATATATATATATATCATGATATAAAATGATATATGATAAATATTGTATATATATATTAAATAATATATATGACTTACTCGAATATTAACAATTTGAACTTGAAAATGAAAAAAATTGCCTGTGTGTCTCTGTATCATAGAGCAAGTCATTTTACAGTCACCGCTGGCCTCGCCATCTTGTAACAGGCTGCTATGTAGCCAGTGTTGCTATGTGGGTCAGAACAGGTTCAGAAACCGGTTTCCTACGAGTCCATAGCAGGGCCAGGCCCGCCTGCCGGAAGTCCTGATTGGCGCAGTAGATGATAGGGTTCAGTCCACAATTCATGTATGACATCACTGATGACAGAGTCCTCAGCCAACCAGGCGATGGGCTCAGGTCCAGTCTTCCAAGCAGAATCAGCTGACAGGAAGTAGAAAAAGACTTGTATATGTCTCATGACCCTGTAGCCAGAGGGGACTGATCCAAACAGATAGCATGCAGAACGCGAAACGCCCCCCACCTAAGTGCTATCTGCTGTAACCAAACTGATCATAACATGTAGAGTGTTCACGTGTCTACAATAAATCAACGTTGGATTTATGTGCATTTGTTTGCATGAGTTTAATAGCGTGGTTATTAAAGTGTGTGTGTGTGTGTGTGTGTGTCTGTGTGAGTTACCTCTGTCAAAGCAAAGGGAGTGTAGCAGAGGATGTAGACCAGTACCAGCAGAGTGGTGACTGAGGACAGATCCTCCTGCAGACCACTAGTGGCAAGCAGAGGACAGAGACAGGAAACCATAGTCATCTCTTCAGACCATGCAGGCCTTCCACTCAGAGCTACTGAACTACCTTATTTCTACATGACAACAGGTTCAGACAGTTTTGAGAAAACCTTTAAATGTGTAGGTTCCCAATACCTGAGAATCCTTTGTTTGAAAAGCACAATAAAAAGTATCTAAGACCGATTTTGGGGGATAGCAGACGGGTTTCTTGTGAGATAGTTTACCTTCTGATATTCGCGTGGCAACCAGCAGAGGTCAGTAAGAAGCAGATAATGATAAGAAGGAGAGGGGCAAATACACAAATCGAAAACGCTGTCAGGATGTAGACCAACATGTCTGAGTAGCTCTTCTCCCAGAAGACAGCACACAACATCTCTGACGAGTCATACCTGGGAAAGAGAGAGAGAGAGAGAGAGAGAGAGAGAGAGAGAGACAGAGAAAGAAAGAGAGAGGTTCAGAGAGAATAAACAGATGGGGGAGAGAGGGATGGAGAGAAAGGCAGAGAGAAACGATGGCGTAGACACCTTGACTGGACCTCACCTGATCCAGTTGTAAAGAACGGGGACGCTCCCCACCACCACACCAGTCACCCAGGACGCCAGGCATGCTGTGGACACCAGGAAGAATAGGAACCCTCTGGTGCCATGAACACCCAGCACACGCTGCAGACACAGAACCGCTGAGAGACCGGGGGGAGAGAAAGAGAGAGACAGGAAATGGTGAGGGATCACAGTTTCCTTTATGGTGTCTTATCTGCGGTTCAGTAAAACGCTGATGCCAGGGATCATTCTAAAAACCCCTGACTCTTTTATGATTCTCTACACTCTATGGTCACCTGTCCTTACTGGCACAACAGAAAGACAAACAGTGTCAAACACACTTGTGTGCAAAGGAAAGTACCTATGCTTCCTATCGAAGAGGTGATAAAGGCAAACTTGAGCATGCTGACAACCTCACACCACGGTGACACTTGACCCTTGGAAATGACAGCCAATAGGGAGCCGGGGATGATGAAGAGGGAAGAACCTAGGTCGGAGAGCGTCAGACTGAGGAAGGGAACCCAGTAAACAGAGGAGAACTGGCCTGTTTGCTGAAACAGACAACGATTGAGGTTTTAGGATTCACAGCTGTCAGCCGCAGCATGCAGTCTGGGTAAAGGTGTCAAAAGAGTATCAAGAGTATTAGCCATTAGCTATACCGCTTATCCTATGCAGGGTCGCGGGGGGGCTGGAGCCTATCCCAGCCGACACAGGGCGAGAGGCAGGGTACACCCTGGACAGGTCGCCAGTCTATCACAGGGCTGACAGATAGGGACTGACAACAACTCACACTCACATTCACACCTACGGACAATTTAGAGTCACCAATTAACCTGCATATTTTTGGACTGTGGGAGGAAACCAGAGTACCCGGAGGAAACCCACGCAAACACGGGGAGAACACGCAAACTCCACACAGAAAGGCCCTTGGGTCAGGTGGGGATTGAACCCTGGACCTTCTTGCTGTGAGGCAACAGTGCTACCCACTGAGCCACCGTGCTGCCCAGCTGCCGGTATAGTAATAATAAAAACAAAATGTGAGAATTTAGTCAGAATGCAAAACACTTCCCTGCTGCAGCTACATAAAAAATGTGTTAATTATGAAATACTATTCATATGGTTTAGCAGTTGCTGCATTCCCCATGAAAAAGTATTTTTTAAAGTCATAAAAGTCAGTATTTTAAAGTCATTATTATAGACAGTAAAACAAAACGTTAAGAAGTGTAACTATACATAAAACGTTTCCAGAGGGGCCATCACAGGCAGGCAACTGTGTGTCACTGTAGAACAAGATTGGTCCACACTGTTGGTTTGCATAACTGTTACTACACAGAATGCCCCCACCAAACAACAAAACAAAACACACAACTGCCACGATGATATAACAGATGACTCTGTCTTGATCACACACACACACACACACACACACACACATACACACACACACACACACACACACACACACACACACACACACACACACACACACACACACACACACACACACACACAAACACACACACACACACACACCTTGACTTTTATCAGTAGCACAAGGCAGTTGCCCACTACTCCCATGACCATCTCCAGCCCCAGTACAGCCATCAAAGCCCCTCTCTCCACGTCGGTCCACCTCGCCTCCAGCACTGTTTCATTGGACCACAGACTCACTGGGAGGGATAAACACACACACACACACACACACACACACACACACACACACACACACACACAAAGAGAAATACATACTTCAGCCAACTTACAGCAGTCACTGGAAAACAAATAGGATACGAGCTATTTGATCATTTAAAGACAACAGTGAGTGATGCCAGTTGAATATTCAAATGCAAACTAAGACATGTTTTTATTTGTTATAGATTGATTTCATTACGAAGAGGAACACTTACTTATTGACCTGGTAGTGGTATGAAGACCGGAGTTGTCCGGAGTGGTGGTAATGTCCGGACATGGAAGATTAAGACTGGTACATCCTGACATTAATAACACCAGCCCCTTGCCCAATTAAAGCACCTTTGCGTCATGAAGATTCACAGGAAGAAGCCTTAGGGACGTGGATGTGCTAGTAAGCGTACAGGTGGGTTAGTGTCCCTCTACTGAACAATACAATACAGTAAACACAATTTAATGCAACCATCAAATAGCCCCTGTCCTGTTTATTTTCCCCCACTTTATATAGCTTAATTATGTTAGGATTTTTGTAATTAGAGAATTAATTTACAAAACGTAGTTTTGTTGAATCCCTTTGGACGTGCATCTTTCTGTATGTTGTCTAAAGTATTAAATATGGACAACAAAAACTACTTATTTTTCATAATTTCAGGCACCACAATCCAAACGCTTGTCTCCACTGAAATTTTTTTTTTTAGATAGAAAATTAACTGTGACGTTTTGGAAGTCTGCCAGAGCAGAGGGGGCGACAAAGTGTTAGGTACCGTCCTGTGCATGCAAGGTCCGTTTCCTAAATCGTCCGCTGTTCTGGTTTAGAAGGCCAAATAGCGACTGTTAGGTAAGTTTCTAACTTTCAATAACCAAAACTATAATTTTGTTGGAATTTGTATTCGACCTCACATCTTATTCAAACTATGTTGACATGTATAAGCCGTTGTAAGCCGTTGCTATTGCTGTATGTTTCTCTAAAACGACCTTCCATCAGTCATTATAAAGTCCTTGAGGATTTTAGCTAGCCAGTGAACCGGTTAGCTTACTAACTATATGGCTAACCTGGCTAGATCTGTAACACTTACACTACACTTAACATTCAATTTGTAATTATTTCCTTGGTACGTCTATATCTAAAAAAAAAAAAAGGACAGGTGCTTGGAAGCAACAATAATTTTCTTAACATTTGTAGAATTAAATCCAATGCTACACTAACGCTAGTTATTAGCTATTTGTTAGCTATTTGTTGCTAGCTAAGGTGGATGTTGTAAGCTCGGAGAATTTGCTTATGAACCTTTCACATGGCCTTGATATATCTTACTGTGCCATGGCTGAGCACAGTTGGTTTAGCGATCCAGCTAACAATGTATTGGTTCTGTAAGACTGAGTGACATGCAGCAATGAGGAGGCGTTTGAGGCCACAGTGAACTAGATTATCCTCGTGATACTATTGATAGTAACTAAGTTGACCTCAACCGCCGACATGACTTACATATCGCGTCGTGGTGTCAACAGTTTTTATGGTTTGGAGGGTAACGTCAATTTTATACAATATATTTCAATCTATATGGCAAAGTCTGAATTGACACGTCGTTACACGGCTACTTGCTAACATCAGAAGCGGACTCCAACCAAATTCTGGCAACATCCTGCCCGCGAGGCAGAGGGTTTTACAGAAAACAACCAATCAAAAATGTATGCCACCATTAATTGTTTTACCGTTTAAAGCCTAATAGGCTACTGAAGTGCGGACTGTACGTGTGACTTGATCCAAGGTACAACAAACAAAAAAAACGTGAGTGGTGTTAGTAGAAAATAAAAAATCAAATAGATATTTCCATACATTGCTTAAAATATTTGACTATTTACGTGTTACAGTTGTGTGCTATCGTTGTGCCCCTCACCTGCTGTCAAACTTTACATGATGTCACATTTATCTTCCTGTCTGTTTTTTAATCTTCCCTTGTTTCTTTAGTGTCCTAGGTGCAATGGCTGCTGCGTTACGTGTTCTATATTCCGTGTCTAGGCCAGGTGAGACTAATGAAGGGTGAAGGGGATTTTTTAAATAGATTTATTAAAACAATGCATACGAAACACAAATGACAATGTCAAAATAACATAAATAACAGTTCGGCTGTCCATCTTTGAGGTACAGTAGTCCAGGGTGTTTAGCTGCTAAAGACAGTTGTATTAAATATATAAACTTCTTCCCTTGCTCGCACTGCTGTTTTATTAAAAATTTTCTGCAGGTACTATTGTGGCCAGCCAAAGTCTGGTGAGGCCTTTCAGTGTGACTGCTCAGAGGGAGGGTTTCAGTAAGTACAGTACTGGCCACACACACACACTCATATACACACTCAGTTTCTCATATTCAAGGTATAATCCCTTGGGAAAATATAATGTTTCCCCTCATATTTGTGTGTGTGTGTGTGTGTGTGTGTGTGTGTGTGTGTGTGTGTGTGTAGAGTATGTAAACGCCCAGGACTTGCCAACAGACATGAAGTCCATCACAGACCGAGCAGCACAGACTCTCCTATGGACAGAACTGTTCAGAGGTCAGCCCTGACCAACCTGTGACCTTTCACCTCAGTACCCCCAAAACACCCTAACTTGACATGAACTTTCTGTTCCAATCCTAGTGTTTCTTTTACTGCACTACATTTGTTTGCTTTTGAGGTCTTAAAAATTTTTTGCTTTAATCTTTTAAGACTTTTATGTTTGTTTAAATGCTTGTTTTCTGGGGTGTAATGCTGTTTGTTTTGTCTCATACGTGAACTCCATCCTACCTGCGTCTCACATTGATGACATCACCTTCCTCCTCCCAGGTCTCGGTATGACGATGAGCTACCTGTTCCGTGAGCCAGCCACCATTAACTATCCGTTTGAGAAGGGGCCGCTGTCGCCGCGCTTCAGGGGCGAGCACGCCCTCCGCAGGTCTGTCTCTTTGGGTTTCTAATGGACATCTGGATGATTCTCAAAATACCAGAGAGCTTGATTATAATTTAGCTCAGGATTAATTTATTAAAATGTTGGCTGACATGGTAATTTTAACTGAAGATGGTTGCTATGGTAAATGTCTAAATAACGACTTCTCAGAGCTCCTCAGGCCAGCCCATCAGTTATAAGTCAAACTAAATGCAACCACTATCCAAACCTTAGGGTTAGCTTGGTTAGCAATGCTAGTGGATTCCAATAGTAGTTCAAACCCCACTTATTCCCATCCCGGTGATGTTTGTTCTCAGGTATCCCTCTGGAGAGGAGCGCTGCATCGCCTGCAAACTGTGTGAGGCCATCTGCCCTGCCCAGGTATACACACACACACACACACACACACACACACACACACACACACGCTCTCTCTCTAACCCTATGTGTGAGGCCATCTACCCTGCCCAGGTACACACACACTAACCCTAACTGTGTGAGGCCATCTACCCTGCCCAGGTAGACATACAAACAGACACACACACACACACACACACACACACACACAGACGTACACTTGGACACACACACTCACTCACCCACCCACCTGTGTGTGTGTGTGTGTGTGTGTGTGTGTGTGCGTGTGCGTGCATGTGCGCAGGCTATCACCATTGAGGCTGAGCCCCGTGCTGACGGCAGCAGGAGAACCACGCGCTATGACATCGACATGACCAAATGTATCTACTGTGGCTTCTGCCAGGAGGCCTGCCCCGTTGACGCCATTGTTGAGGTCTGTGTGGAATAAAGCCAGCTATATGTTCTCCTTTTTAAATGAGTACCCTGTACTTTTCCGTAAATGTCGGTGTGCATGTCTGAGGAGGCTGCCTGTACAGACGTGTGTTGTTGGTTTGGGGTGACGATTCTCTGGTGTGTCTCAGGGCCCCAACTTTGAGTTCTCCACGGAGACGCACGAGGAGCTGCTCTACAACAAGGAGAAGCTGCTCAACAACGGAGACAAGTGGGAGGCCGAGATCGCCTCCAACATACAGGCCGACTACCTCTACCGATAGAGACACACATACAAACACTGTATAGACACCCCAGCGCACAGCCTCTCCCCACACACACACTGTACAGACATAACACAGACAGCCTCTCTAGACACGCGCACACACACACACACATGTCCAACCAGTACATAAGAGCATGATCCCACAGTCCTTTCCAGCTCGACTCTAGAAGCATTAGTCTGTTTGATTTGGTCCAGTTTGGTGTGCTTTAGCAGCGTACACCATCATCATCATCAGCCCAGCATTACAGTCTGATGTCTTTATTAATCAGCTTCGTTCTCTTATCAGTGATCACAGCGTTCTGCTAGAAATGGAACTGGTTGTTATACGTTATACGTGTCGAGCAACGGTTAGACCACCAAGGAAAGATGCATCTCTATATTGACTTGTAAGCAGTGTACTGGTTCCTCAAACAAGTTTTGTCCTGTGTAGTTGGACAGTGATTGCAGATTCCAAGCATTTTGGCCCGGTTTCCCGAACAGGGATTAAGCAAAGGCCTAGACTAAAAAACATTTTCAGTGGAGAATCTCCTTTGACATTGAGATTTAGTCTAGAACTAGGCTTAATCCCTGTTCGGGAAACCGTGCCATAATGTTTTACTTTTTTTTGTCTGTCCAAAAAAAATGTATAAAGGGGAAATACTTGTGGACTTCTATGATGAAGAATAAATAAATTAAATGTTCTGTCCTAAGTTTTCAAACTGTCTGTTGTACCTTTTTTTTTTTACAATTTCCCTTATAGAATGCTGTTTGAGTTATTAGTTTTATGTTTGGACTGAAATTGTAGACTTTCCTTTGCTCTTCTTTCTTACAACCAAAGATTGCATATATGCATTGCAAAATGCACATATGCATTAGGCATATGTAATTTCAAACCGAGGCATCATGAGAATTGGGACTGGTTGAAGTATAATGTTACAAATGTCCAAACATGCAAACTCACAGGTGTGGAAAGGATTTGTATAAATATTTTGTTTATATTAGTGTCACTTTCAACAACCTTCAGGCCAGTGTGGATGTCTTAAGCAAATAAGGTGTGTTTGGTAAAGGATTTTCTTTTCAGGAAAAGAATAGTTTTTATTGTTTTGACACATTTTCAGTAGAAATTAATTGAAAATATACAGTACTGTGCAAAAGTTTTAGGCAGGTGTGAAGTCTTTAAAGTTAGAAAAAAATATATAAAAATATAAATGTAAATTGTTTATAATTTTTTTTTATCAATTCATAAAATACAAAACGAGGGAAAAGCAAATCTGTATCAAATCAACATTTGGTGTGACCACCCTTCACCTTAAAAACAGCTTCACCTGCCTAAAATGCACACTACTGTTTATATAACATCATATTATGAAATGAAGCCTCAATGATTATTTTTATTTAATTTTTATTTAAACCAATACATTTTTTGAACAGATTTCTTTGAGAAGATATTACACTTGTCCTGTATCTATCAGCAAGACAAAATGAAAATGTCATCGACTTTAGATCCTACCAGCTTCAACAACTACACATCTGGTAATTTGGATTATACAATACTTTTGATTGTGACAAGCTACGGGGTCAATCTCCTCCTCGGTCTCCCCACTCACATGTACATCCTGTGGCTGATAGTGGCGCGGCGCACTTTTGCCTTAGAGTTCTTTGTTCTCAATTTCACTGGCAGAGGTTCTCTTTTGCCTGTCTGCAGTCTCCATGTCTTTAAATCTCTATCAACCTAGTGAAACGTATCAACTATTGACTATCTTTTTGTTTGGTCTGTGTACAAGTTCCCGTCCCTTGTTCCAGAGCCCCAGTCTGTGTGGAGCGCTATCTGGCCGTGGTCCACCCTGTGCTCTTCCTCAGGTCCAAACCCCTGAGATACAGGGTGGCCTGTGGCACAGTTGCCTGGTTGCTCGTGATTGGATCCAGTGTGTTTTCTATTTACTTCTTCCCTTCAGTGCCATATTTCTGCTTTTTCGCAGCTCAATTGGTTCTCTTTATATTGCTGATGTCCATCTGCTGTCTCTCAGTCCTCTGGGCTTTGAGACAGCCAGGACCAGGAGAGGTGAACCGAGACGGTGGGAACGTCATGAAGAGAGCGGCTTTTAAGATCATCCTCATTCACCTCGTGTATACCGTAGCTACTTATTTGTTCTTGCTGGCAGTAACACCCCTACTGCTAGCTTTGACAGAAGAGCTTTTTTTTAATGCTTTGGCTGTTGGTTTCGCAATCTTTGTAACAAGTGGGTTTATACAGCCCTTGTTGTACCTTCATAGGAACGGGAAACTGCCCTGCATCAGACGTCCCTAGATGAGAACAAAATGAATGCACATTTACTTTGTTTTCAGACTTGATTTCATGCAAATCTTACCTTATATTAACATTTGTATTGAGAAAGTTATAACCAAATATTATACATTGTGATGTGCCCATCAGTGTAGGCTAATCTTAGTTTAGAGTGGTATGCTTGTAGTGGGAAACGTGAATTATGATAAGATTTATATTAAAATATAATTTACTTATAATAGGCCTCTATCAGGGCCCCTAAATGTATAGCCGTGGACTACTCTCACACCAGGCTACGGACATATGGGGGCAGAGCATTCAGTGTGGCTGCCCCCACCGTTTGGACACCCTCCCCCTTGACATCCGTAACGCAGAGTCCCTGGACACTTTAAAAACTTCTTAAAACATTTATGTTTTGTCAGGCTTTTAGCTCCTCCTAACCTCCTTTTATTGTTGTTGCCTACCGGTAAAGTGTCCTTGGGTTTTAGAAAGGCGCTCTTAAATTAAAGTTATTATTATTATTATTATTACTCATCCTGTCGTGTTTTTTAATTCTTTGTGATTAGTGAGTTTATACAGCCATCCCACCTGTGTCTCTGCAGAACTTGGAAACGCCCCCACAGCAGGTCATACAAGAGAACAGAACATTCATAGACGATTTGGGAGAAGTAGAAAATATATGTTTAAAAAATATAACCTATATGTTATCTATCACGTCAGTTAATTCCACATTTGTTCTGGGAAGATAAATTACATAGTTGTTAAAATTGTAATAACCTAATATTTATTTACACATCTATATTGTACAGTTAATTTGATCTGAAAAAGAGATTGATGTCACTGCAATCGTCATAATTGAATACATAGTTTGTCTGCCCATCATGTTTTGCATTTGTTGAATTGTTTCAGTCAAATATGTCAGGCTCCTCCTGCCAGTCTACTGAGGTGGATTTACATGTCAGACAATGATTCAATTATTAAAGAGGCACAGGTGGGTTTGTTTGTGTTCATGCAGAATAGCGGTTTAGAACAGAAATATATATTCTCAGCAAACATAGCCTACATTAGAGGAACACGCACTGAAATAAAATCAGCTTTTCTGAAGCAGGAATTTCCCTTCCCCTGCTTTGGTTATGATCAATTTCATAATCAATAGGTTAATGGTTGGGTTTAAATCCCTGCTCATGCACAGGACTACACGTTCAGCTATTGGCAGAGAGCATTGACAGTTGTATGGAGAACATGTATATATTTTATGATCATATCTAATTTAATCATAAAAAAAGGAGTTGTGATTATCTTAAAACTTTTGTGCTTGAGGTATTAGTTAACAAGGGGCTTGCTAAGAAAATACATTTGCACTTGCAGTCAAAAATATTAAGCCATGAGGAAATGAGTGTGAACTGTTATTTTGCCATTATTGATACAACCCTTTGTGCCAGCCCTGCATTCCTGTTAAATCATGAAACATTTCACAGTGAAACACTCCTCTACCATGCAAGTGGTGATCCACTAGCCCTTCCTGGATTCACAGAAAAAAGAGATGTCTGACTTGCTATTTTGTGTGTGTGTTTGTGTGTCCATGAACACCTGCAACATGTAGAAACTACAACATTACTATCTAACATTGGACCAAACTCAAGGAAGAAGTAAAAGCTTTTCATAATCACACATTACATGAGTCATTTAACAGAAACTAATTCTGCACAGAGATACAAACAGAATTGTTCATTCAACTATAGTATCAGTCAAAGATGCACATCTTATTAAAAGTATGCAGCTAATGACAAGATTAGTCATTAGCATTTCACTGAAAAAAAGGTTTGTAACATTTGAAATGTAGTCTGAAGACAGGAATTTACACATTCAAAGATAACTTTTCTTACAATGCCTGAAGCTTAGAAAGAATGTGAAACAAGATGCTGTTCATAAAAACGACTTCCTTTAGTAATTTATAAAGATGTTCAGCTTTGATAAAGAGGACCATCATTTAATTTAGGAAGTCATATTTCTTGTTTTGACATTAATAACCTGATCACCTGCAAGTATGTTAACAATCAACTAAAATGTCAGATAATTAATAAAGGAATAAAAACACTAAAAAGGAAACAAATACAAATAACTAAATCTTTATTTGGAGAAAATAGGCTTGATCTATAATCAGTTTCAAGCTGAAAAACAAGGAAATGATTAATTTGAAAGTAAGCAGCTCTGGTTAATAGGTTCAAAGGTAATTCTAGACCTTCCCCTTTTTACACATCGCTTGTGGTGGGAGGGTAAAGGTTGCTGTCTGAGCTTGAATTGTTCTGTTTGGACTGTGCCTCTTCTCTGAGCAGTGATTGCTTGGTTGGGGTTTGTGGGTTCTTTGGTAGTTGAACCTTGGCCACACAACTACCCTTCTGTAAGTCTCTGGCGACATCTGGTGGCAGCTCCAATTCTCTCTGCTGGTCCCACATCTTTAGAGCCTTCCTTTTTGCCACAGTTGCCTCTAATTCCTCTTTAAGAGATCTGCTTATAAATGGCAAGCCACTAGTCATTACCTGGATGTCATACTGAGGCTTAGGAAGAACCTTGCTTGGGTTGGCGTTGGGAGGCGGGGCTGTGGGGGTGTCTTCAGACACGGGGAGGACCTCAGAAACACTCCAGTGACCCTGGAGTTTCTTGCGTTGGATGTGGAACTCCAGCTTGTCTCGGATCTCTCTACTGATAAACGGAGTATCACAGCTACTATTCCAGTACAGCTCCACCTTTGGTGGTGAAGTGGCAATGCCTTGCTGAGGAGTGGCTTTAGAGCGGACCAGCTCCCTGGACTTGTTTAAGAGGGTCGATACTCCCAGGAGATGCTGCAGGTGCTTCTGTTTCAGGTTCATTTCAAGGCCTTGAAGGACTTCCCCCTCCATGAAGAGGATCTCCTTCACTCTGGGCAGTGGGATGCACACGCCACTCTTCATCATGGTCTTCTTCAGTTCCGCTGTAGATGTGAAGGCCACAGATATTTCAGGGACAGTCCACTGCTTTCTGTTCTCATCACTGTTGTTCAACCAAGCAGCCATAGAGTATTTTGGAAAAGGTGAGGCGTTATACTGGTTATTTAGCTGAACCTTATCTGGTTGGTTAAAGAGAAGTTGAGAGGGTGAGGCATTATTTAGCTGAACCTTATTTGGTAGGCTAAAGATAAGGTGAGAGGGTGAGGTGTTATTTAGCTGAAGCTTATCTGGTTGGTTAGTGATAGATTGAGAGTCTTTTGGAGAGGGTGAGGCGTTAGACTGGTTATCTAGCTGAAGCTTAGCGATAAGTTCAGAGGCTTTTGGAGAGGGTGAGGCATCAGACTGGTTATCTAGCTGAAGCTTAGCGATAAGTTCAGAGGCTTTTGGAGAGGGTGAGGTATGAGACTGGTTAGTTAGCTGACGGTCAGCGATAAATTGAGAGGTTTTTGGAGAGGGGGAGGCGTTATTTAGCTGAAGCTTATGTGGTTGGTTAATAAGTTGAGATAAATTGATCTTCATCGGTGTAATGACAGGGCCTTTTCCCCCAGTTGTGGGTTGAGATAGACATTCAAACATTGAACGGTTAATTTGAAAGCTGGTCAGTGTGTCATTCTGCTCGTCCCTCTCGGCCACATGACCAGTCATCTTTTCATCACAAGTTTTCTTTTGAACAGGAACACTTCTTTCTTCCTGCTTCACTCTATTTTGGAGAAAACATCTGACAATCCGAACCACCAGAATGGCATGTCTCCACAGCCCACTGGCGCGTTTCTGTCGGCTCACCTCGGTCACATGATCAGTCATCATTTCATTGTGACTTTCCTCTTGACCACTTTGAACAAGAGTAGGATTTAGCTTTGCTCCCTGCTCCACTACAACATGAAGACTGCGTTTCTGGCGATTAAAGGCCTCTAGACTGAGCTCTGGGTTTGTCAGCAAGACGGACGCATCTACCAGCTCACATGGAGCTGCAGGAGCCGCCCCCCGGATTGTAAAGAGAGATTCAATGTAGGACCCACGCACATCAGAACTGGTAGACAAGAGTGCTGATTGGCTGGATTCAGAGGCGATGTGGGATGACAAGGAAGTTGAGGAGCCAATCAAATCAAAAGATTCATTACCTACGTGGAACCCACTATTATTGTCCTTTTCATTGCCACAGCTAGAGGCCTCGTCTTCATAGTCCCCTTGGTTGTCAGAATCACAGTCATAGTGGTCAATTTCGCATGAGCTGCTCTCAGATGGAGTGTCTGAACGGCAGTCTGTCTCTTCCTCCTCTTCACATATTATCTTCTCCACTAAAGTCTCCAGTTGATTCAGACGGTTCGTGAACAGTTCAAAGGTCTGAGTGATGTTATTTAACTGGGCCCTTGTGAGACAACACCAGACAGTTAGTTAAACACGCACACACTCATTCTGCACCTTTAGACATTCTCACACTCTCTCTCTCACCTATACTCATTGTGCAGCTTTAAACATTCTTTGTCTGTTCCAGCCACCCCCCCCCCCCCCCCCCACACACACACCTACATACAGCTTTAAACATTTGCATGCATGTGCTCTCTATCAATCACACACACATTTAGTAACTTACAAGTTATTGCCTTGATGGTCATCCTGAATAGCCTGGCAGAAACAAACATGAACATCAACATAACGTAGGAGGGATGATGAATGATGAGGAATACATTGTATAAAAACAACTGTAAAAATGCTTGGGCTCTTATAGGCTACTAACCTGTGTGTATCCGTTTCTGTTTCTGTGTCGATCCAATAATCTAACTAACAATAGCACTGCACACAGTAGTACTACATACCCTATCGCCACGTGCATCAAATAAACCATGTTATCAGAATGCTGAGATGTACTGGCATTCGGTGAAGGAGAATTCATTCTGTGTCGGAAGCTGTACTGTTTTGGCTAGTACTTGGAACAAACATTTCCTGGCCTGCAGGAGCAATAAAGCATGCCTCTCTGCGTAATACAGTAGAGCAGTTAATATACCACATTATCAAAGTAGTTTATGCCAACTAAATGCTCCTGAACTCAGACGTGCAATTAAATGGAATCTTCAGACGCAAATATTTTGTTGCGTAACAACAAATAATAGTTCCAATGGAACTACAACAGTTTAATTTCTAAAAGGCTGCCATTGCTGTCGTCATCCATTACATTAATTTGATTTGAGCACACACACCCGATCAAGTAGGTTGGAACGAGTCCTAAAATGTTAGCATTATGGTATACGAGTTCCCTCGTCTCGAAGTCAATTGGTTTTATGAGTGGGTTTTTGGCTAGATGAATGAAGTAAGGTCTGTGGTTAACACTTGCTTTAGATATTTTCACGTCCTGGTTGGGACCTTTCGAACGAGGTTAAACTACTCGGATTTAACGCGGGGTTGGTTGTATGGTATATTGTGCTAAAAGTGTGTACCTGTGTGTTATCAATGTTAAAAGTCATTCAGGCATTATACCAAGTAATATTACATTTAGTTACTAAGTAAAGTTATCAGATAGTACTGAGTTTGAGATGTGGTATAGTGAAGGCCCCAATGAGTGAAGCATGGATAAGCAAATGCATGTAATGATGGTAACTCATTCTGATTGATTGTCCTTCAGGACACTTAAAGTTACTTTTCAGAGGCAAAACAGGGAAACAATGCAGGCAATTGACCAACTCATCAATATATAGAAAGTCAGGGCCATGGTTAAAGACAGCTGATCTGGGGTCAATGGATCTCATATGTGAGATTACCATAGGAAAAGAAGAGGGCCCAAGTGAGAAAGGTGTTATGCTAAAATCTATAGATACCAAGACCCGCTGGAAGAAATTGAAAGGTCATTGAATGATGTCTGCATTTTGGGGAGTTGCCAGAACTTGGGGTAGACCTTGAGAAATGTATTTAAATAATTGACAATGCTGTACAAGTGAGTTGTGTTCCTATAGGCCAGCTCGACTTTATTTGATGCTGAATAAAGCCTGCCCTTCTGAACTTTTCACATTCGACTCCTATTGTGTGTATTTGAAGTAAATTGTTGCTATCTCTTCCATTGGAAAAGACACCACATAAATTGGCGTTGTCGGCACCGGTGGACAATAAGAAATCTCATCTACTGGCGGCAACGAGAATCGTGGCACAGAGCACACAAAGCGGCCGTAAAAACAAGGTAAGCAGCTCATTGTTTCTGCTTTTAGTAATTTGTGTGTTCTGGACCATCAACTCAGCCAATAGTAAGAATGATCTAAATTTCTACCATAAACAAACCTAAATGTAATGATCTACAGGGAGTCGAGCGTGGAAACGCGAAGCGATTTTTTTTTATTTGTGCATGCATGTACTGTAAATATTAGAGCTAATGACTTCAGAGGGGGTACGTAATACCTTTGTTACGACCCTCCGATGGTATATATTCTAGGGTGAGGTAGGGTCTAACACTGCCCAGGGAAAAGGGTGTAGTGGAGGATGCGGTGCAAGATAAGGGACCAACAAAAGGCGGTATTCAATAATAATGGGGGTTTATTTACAGCAACACACTGCAGAGTCAGGAGGACACGAACGGTGCCAAAGGAAAGAAAAGAGCAAAACAACTAAACTGCCTAACCAGGTCTTACAAACTTAAATACAGGTGGCGGCACCGTCCCTAAACTAATGATCTAA
>JAVQIZ010007861.1:0-11037 GCA_036023535.2 Galaxias brevipinnis
AGCATCTTATTCCCAGCATGTGCACCTGTTTACCAGGATGAACCTCCAAAAAAAAAAAAAAACCTGTCTCTTGGGAAGGTTCTGGAGTTGCATGGGTTAAGAGGTCACCCTCTACATCCCACTTGCCAGCTGAGCTCTGCTGACTCCCTGCCTTGACTCTGAGGCTCTTAGAAGCAGAGATTAGCTTCATGGGATCAGTGGGACTCTTTTTAGCTGGGTGAGTCATAGCATTCATTACCTCTGGCCGTGTCTCCCTGCCTTTGTAATGCCCTGAAACCAGAGTACAAGTTACCACTGCGCTGATGGGCGTGCAGCGTGTGTGTGTGTGTGTGTGTGTGTGTGTGTGTGTGAATATGTATGTGCGGGTATGTGTGTGAATGTCTATGTGTTGGTATGTGTGTGGGTATGTTTGTGTGTGAGTATGGGTGTATCTCTCTGTGTGTGTGAGTGTGTGTGTGTACCTGTGTGTGTGTGTGTGTGTGTGTGTGTATCTGTGTGTCTGTTATTGTGTGTGAGCTCTTTTCCACACCACCTCTCTTCAGTCAGCTCGGTCTGGTGGAAGTGGATGTGTTTGGTTCCAAACGACTGAGTGCTACGTCCTAACTTCCAGAAATTCTGTGTAATTCTTAGTTCAGTGTCACATCAAATAAAACCCTTGTAAATAGTGCATTAGTAACAGACATCTGCTATTACAGTAATAATCATAAACAGATGCTCATCAATACTTAAGCAAGAGTAAAACACAGTAAAAAACAAGCTTTGAACTGGAATGTAGTCATTTTAAATGGCAATGCAATATTTAAATGAGTCAAGGGTGTAAACTGGGTGGATAGGAACCACCATTGATTGGTGGTGACAGATCGATGCCCTCCCAATGAGTACAGGAATCATCAGGGGATTCTGGTGAGAGATCTCCTTCGTCTTAGAATGCTGTACTATAGATCCACTTTAAAACGACAGAGCTAGAGAGCAGTGATGGGCGATTTTCCGTTAACACATCTACTACCTATTAGATTCTGTCTGGGGCCCCGTTGAGTTCATAGGGCCCTCTGTGCATCCTTCCAGAATGGCCCCTGTTCAGTAGCAAAGCAGAACACTGTGTACCCACTCAGATCCTATTTAGAGATAATTACACAAAACTCTCACCTGCGGGGATGAGTGTCTGGTGAGATTGGACCGCGAGACTCTGTGAAGCTCTACCTCCACTTAGTCAGCCTGTGGATCTAAGCTACGATGCTGTTTCAGTTGACTTAGCTTTATCTCTATTCATGTCACAGTTTTTATTTATTTATTTATTTATTTTATTTTTTTTTGACTGAAGGGAATTTGTGGAATTCTAATTACCTGGTTTTGGCGAGTCTCTTCAATCCATTGTTATTGTGATTCTTCATATGAAGCGAATGAGACAGATTAAAGGGGGAGAGAGAGGGGCGGGGGATTAAAATTCTCTACCATGTGCCCTAATTTCAGCAGGCACATCAAGTCTATTTCAACTGAATAGAGAATGGCATCTAATTTACATATGCAAATTACTTCACTTCAATGGACGTTGAAAGGAACCTTAAACTTTTGCCTATTCGCTTAAAGTTTAATCGGCATCACACAATCTCCAGCTCAAAGGATGAACATGATTACATGTTATTGTGGTAGCTTGCACCAGTAGATTATTGTACTGTGTTTGACAATACCCATATCCTCTATAAGCATTTCCTTTTCCTAATACCTCTGGCTGCAGTAACAATGCTTATAAACCTCTGAGGCTCAATGCAGATTAGCTCCCATAGCCACCATACATGCAAATAAAAAGTAATTCTACCAACTAGTTTATTGTTGTATTAATAAATAATACTAGTAACTCATTTATTGTTGTCTTATTGCAGTCCAGTGACTTAAAACCAGAGTTTTTAAACAAACGAGAATCAAATTAAAGTTTGGATGAATGAAGGTTTCTAGCTGTGCATGAATCTGAATCGTCTGATTAAAAGTCAATAGAATAATAACCTTCACTATAATTAACATCAACAATGTGAGATTGTGAAAGCTTCTTGCTTGGTGAAAATAATATAAAAAGATTTGACAACATAGTCTCTCTGATTAAAATCCATTTAAGTAGCGTCATTTGAGACCGTTTACCGGGGACTGTAGCGCATACGGCCATTAGCATGTTTGTTTTGAAGCTGCAGATCTGCCTGTGTGGGTGGGGTCTGTGAGCATGTGGGCGAGGAAAGAAAACAGAGTGAGAGAATAGAGAGAAAGAAAGGTTACACAGAAAAATGAGAGACAGAGAAAGCGAGGGAGGAGGAGGGGTTGGTAAATAAAGGAGAGAAAAGAGAGAAGGAAGGGTTATAGAGAAAAACAAGAGCACAGAGAGAAAGCGAGGGAGGGGTGGTAAATAAAGGAGAGAACAGAGAAGAAAGAGGGGGAGAGATAAATGAGAGGACATAGAGAAAGAAAGAGAGGGGGTTAAATAAAGGAGAGAACAGAGAGAAAGAAGGGTACAGATAAATGAGAGGACAGAGAAAGAGAGAGAGGAGGGACAAATAAAGGAGAGGAGAGAAAGAAGGGCACAGATAAACGAGAGGACAGAGAGAAAGAGATTGAGAGAGGGGGGTAAATAAAGGAGAGAATAGAGAGAAAGAAGGGTACAGATAAACGAGTGGACAGAGAGAGAGAGAAGGTGAGTGGTAAAAAAAAAGGAAAGAACAGAGAAGAAGAGTGATAGAGGTAAAGGAGAGGAACAGAATGAGCACTTTGCAGCCACACTCAGCTCTCCTGTCGCTCACCATAGGAGGCCTACTCAGAGCGTCAGGAACCCGACTCCTGCGTGAGCCCGTGACCATGCCTCTCTGTCCTGAGTGCCTGGTGGAGACATGGTGGAGGGGCTGACGAAGAGGAGGGAGAAAACACGGCTATGGAAAGGGAGGCCGGCTCATGTTGTTAGACTATGGCACCGTCTTTAGTTATATTGCCAGGAACTCCTGTGGTTTCTCTGCGTGTGTGTGTTTTGTGTGTGCGTGTGTGTGTGAGTGTGTGTGTGTGTGTGTGTGTGTGTGTGTGTGAGTGTGAGTGTGAGTGTGTGTGTATGTTGGTCTGGGATAGGCTGTGGGATTTCTTTCATGTGTATTTTCATCTCTGTCTACTGCCGTGAATATATGCCTTTTGATAATTATCAGTGTCTTTGTTCGATAAAGAACATAGACCCATATAAACTATTCTGATGGTGATTTTTTAAATGTTTTCTTATTTAATGACTCACCTTTTAAAGACTCACATTACCTGTTTAGTGTAATTGAAATGAGGACCTGCCAGTGATAAGCTAATGATAAAGTGGATCTTTTATTGGTAAGGATGCTAATGCGGATGTTGTGCCAAAGTCCATGCCACAGATTGTTTACATTTGATCTCATTTTAATTGGAATGCCTTGAGCATGGATACTTTCACCGTAGGTTGGCCACGATACCGCTAACTGTAGTCTTAATCAATAAATAAAGGCATTTTTATAAAAAAAGGTTAAATCTAGATCGAGCCGTGAATTCATAACACAAAGTACTTCTGTATTCCGGCGGACGGTGCCTTTAGCCGGATCCAGCTGTAGAGACACACAGCGAGACACCTGGGTATGACAAATGTAGGTCAACTAATGGTTCGACCGAAGGTAGAAAACGAGAGGCATTAGCAGTGATAACATCTTGAAACAGAACGACCGAACGTAGTATTCCCGTGTAGCCTGTATACCGTTAAAGTGGCGGCACGAGGCACTCCATTTCCCTGAAAGGGGCGGGTGCGCCGTGCACAACGACTGGGCAGCGTGAATAATTGATCGCTCTCTTTCGGTCAGAACGTGCGGGACGTTTCGGTTGGGAGTTCACTCCATGCGATTCACTGAGAGTCCCTCCTTCATCAGCGCCGGCAGCAGCTGCAGCTCTCTTGATAAACACTCACATAGGCTGTGTGCAAGAAGAAGCAAGGACGTCCTTTCCACACTGATACTGGGAGCCGGGGATGCTAGTCAAGCGCAGTGAATAGCCCACTCTTCTATAAGAAGATAACTTCATAACAAAAAAAAGTGCTATTATTAGGCAAATTTTTTGTTGTTGAAAAGATTGCAATCACCGGACAGGTAATTATGAGTGCTGAATGGAGAATGCCGTCTTCTGGGTTTAGCCCGTGGTGGGATATTTAGGGAGCTATCCACTAGCAATGGTGCTGAATTCCCCCTTTGATCGAACGAGGAAGTGGATTTTGAATCACCACGGTTATTAGCATAAGGGTTTACACGTACACACGATGTGTTATGATAGCTATTTGGATATGCGGATATTATTTAGCTTGCATGCTATACACATAAAGGCATGTTCATTCTGAACGAATTACTGCCATAATCAAAGAAAGCAAGATATCCCGGGTTGGCTAAAAATGCGCTTACAAGCACTTTCAGTCGGAAAAAATAGCATGTCCATTTATAGTTATACAGAAACAGAAAGTTTTACAGTAACATGTAACATATAGTCTATAGGATCAGATACTTTCGTTTGCGCTTAGCTGAACACTTATTTGTACATTCAAACATCTCCAGAAAATAGTTGAAGCCTACATCAGTTCTAAGTGTGTGGTGAATTGTTGACTGAGGATCACACTTGATGTTTGACTCTGCTAAAATGCATTAGAATGCTCAACATTACTAAATCACAATTACATCTTTATAATCATTAGACCGTAGACTTGACCTTTTTGTGTGCGTCCCTTGGCGTTTATAGACAGGGCTCCGTACAATGACCTTGGCTCCTTTTTTTTGGCGCATTGGAGAGTTTAACATTGATATGTTGTCCAATTGGTACTTTGACGACACACAATATCGACTGCATATTGAGTCTGTCTTACATAAATGTGTCGAACTTTACTGGTAACAAAATTTAGTTTTAAGTTTCAAACATTTGATTTTCAGATCGGACAACAAAGGACGCATTTTGGTTCCAGTCCAAATTGAATGTGACATTGCGCAGGTCAAAAAAGGAAGGAATTAATAGCCATAATCATGGCTTCGTTCATAATGAAGCAAGCTTTGGGAGGTAAGTTTGACTTGAAAAAAAAACATTTTGGGGGGGATTCTACTTGTTGACAAATGGGATCTTGCGAGGAAGGGCAAGTTTACGGTCACTTGCCTTCCAGTGTAGCCTAAGATGCGGCGCATACGAGGAAGCTGAATGACTACTGTTTATTTTCTCTTGAGTTCATTATGATTATTTGTAGGAAATTCGTTTGAAACCTTTGTCAATTTAATATTTTCAATTGTATACTGAAGAGCTTTTTTTAAACGTTTAACACATAATGTTTCTTTGTAGTTGCCTAATTGGGTACTTTGATACTTTTAAAGTTGGCTATGACTAAACGGATTTTTGTGTGGATGTGCATTATTTTAGGGAACCACCCCATAATTTGAAACGTTAAATACTCGTGTACTTTATTATAATATTTTTTTTATTTTTTATTTTTACATAACTTGTGTTTATGTGCGCACTGGCTGGTTTTGCAATTCCAACGTTTTCAGAGTGTACGAGCGTTTCCGGCAGAGAGGGGCCAGTAAGACATTTTGAGTGTAACCGCACACTGGTTTAACGTAATAGTGGCCAGAGAGACACTTTGTTCAGGAAATACCTGTAGGCAAAGATTTCATACAATGTATTAAAATGATTTTCTTATAAATGTCTCACCATAATCACTGCGCACTTAACAACTGGAGCATTTCATCCATCTACATACTTTTCCATCTGAGAAAAAAATACGTCTAATTAAATGCCAACCTAATCTTTAATCACAATTTTATTCACGCATGCCTGGGCACATATGCCTGATTTGGTATCTGTGTCAGTTGAAGAGACTCTCACACGCAATTATTATATAGCTAAGGAATTTACACTTATTGCTGCCCTTATACAAGAGTATGCTCATCAGTGCGCAGGGAGAGCATGTTTACCATTGTTGAATGTTAAAATGAATCAAGCTGACCCAGGGGGGGCCCAGTGTCATCCATGACAGAGTGCCTGGTCCCTACACCGCTCCCCTTTGTCTCCCCTTGTAATAAAACAAGGACACTACCCCCTATCACCATCACCATGATTTATTTGCCTGCACCAGGGATTCAGACTGAATCTACATTTACCCAGGTCAAGCTTTTCCACATTAGAGAGAGCCTCCACCCCGGTCTTCTAACTGAACCCCATCAGGCTTACCATTAAAGCAAAGATTTACCTAGCGTGGGGAAACCATTTTGTGCCGTCATCTGTGTCTTTTGACAGGCCACTTCTGAGGCATGATGGATATGTGTGCAAGGGAGTGTAGAGCTGATCAGGCAGGCTGCAGGGTATGTGTGTGTGCGTGTATGTGTGTGTGTATGTGTGTGTGTGTGTGTGTTACTGTGTGTGTGTGTGTGTGTGTGTGTGTGTGTGTGCTGCCAGGGAGACGGGGCTGGGATGCGTCTCATTAAACAGCTGTTGGATATGACTTCCTGTCAGAGATGGTGGGGTTGTGTGCGTGTGTGTGTGTGTCTTGAGTGTGAGTGTGTAGGTGGGTTTATGTTCGCACAAATTGGTGTCTGTGAGTGTGTGTGCGTGCATTTATGTGTGCACGCATTAGTGTACATGTGTGTGTGTGTGTGTGTGTGTGTGTGTGTGTGTGTGTGTGTATATACGAGTGTGTGTGTGTGTCCAGCCAGTCCGTTACCTTGCTTCATCGATAAAGAAAATTACTTGAAGCCAGTGAAGAGTGTGTGGATGGATTTCACCCTTGGGCAGATTGAGCTGTTTGTGCCCAAGTCTTCACTAAGAACGGCCTGAGTGGTTTTCTTAGGCAACTGGTTTGGTGGTTTTCTCTGTCAGAGAGTGGAGGGGACGGGGGTTCGTTTTGTATTACTCTTGACTCATCGAAGGTTCAATACAATGTTTTGGTTGTCCATTTTTTAATTCTTTAAATCCATACAAAGATATTATAATGCAAATATTCACCTTGATTTTGGACCAGTAAATACAAAGTGCGGTCAATTTGCACCAACAGAGGTGTGTGTGTGCTGTTTTAACCAATACAAAGTGCGGATCATTTGCACCAGCGAAGGAGGTGTGTGTGTGTGTGTGTGTGTTGTGTGCCAGTGGGGCGGCAGTACCCCTTCACTTTGACTTCCTGTCATGGGGGGGGGGGTTACGTCACTGGAACAGCCCGGCCCCTCCCTTCTCCCGATCCTCTCCATTTCCTAAGATGGAAGAACAGAGATAGGCAGGAGATGGAGGGAAGGAGGGAAAGAAGAAAAGATGAGGATGGAGGGAAAACAGAAAAACAAGAGAGACAGAGTGGGTTATGTAGAGAGGCAGTCGTCTGTCTCATTCGGTGCCCTCTTCTTTGTATTGTAATCTTTTTTGTTGGTTTCTCTTGTTATTTGTTCCTAAATGGACTCAGATGCTCTCTCCGTTAGCTCTGTTTCCTCACCATCTGTGAGTGACTTCATTATTGGCCCTCCCCCTGCCCCTGTCAATCAAGGGTCAGGACTGAACCATTTCAATGTGGTGGTACACACAGACTGGTTTTATACATTGTTAAACCACGCAAGATGCCAATATCTGCGGGGCAGGAGGACAAGGGGCGCTCAGTGTGTCTGCACTGCACACATTAGATGCCCCGGCCGACTTGAGCATTACGTTCATTTGGTGTGTGTACTTCCTCTGTGTTTGGGTGTGTGTGTGTGTGTGTGTGTGTGTGTGTGAGTCTGTTGGCACAGAGCGGCCGGGCGTGCACCTCTCAGCAATTGCCAATGTCGCCTATACCAGGATCCGCCACGAAATAAAAACGGACAAATGGATACTGCTGTGCTCCACCCTTTCCCCCCCTCCAATGTATGTGTATTTGTTTGTGTGTGTGTTTGTATGCGTGTGTGTAGATGTGTGTATATGTGTGTGTGTTTGTATGTGTGTGTGTGTGTGTGTGTGTGTGTGTGTGTATGTGTGCGAGCGTGTGTGTGTGTGTGGATGGTTGTTTATGAGTGTATAGCTTTTATATTGCAGGGGGTGGAGTGAAATGTTCGAGGGGCTGTGGCTATTGGAGGGGTGTCCTTTATATTTATGAGAGGATTTGGGCATGTGCCTCTTTTCATTTGCATTATTTTCTGTGTGGCTGTGCTTGTGTGTGTGTGTGTGTGTGTGTGTGTGTGTGTTGATGTGTCTCTGGGGTATAGCCTGCCCAGTCTTAGAGCATAGAGCCAGGCTTGAGCCATGATGATGCTGCCGCTGCATGGGAGACCGACCGCCAAGATTTACCGGTCCAAGGTCAGCCAGCACAGGGACAAGCACAGATATCTCCCACTGCTACACACACCAACACACAGGACACATTACACACCCAAACACACAAATACACAGGACACACAACACACACACACAGGATGCACAGGACGCGCACCAACACACACGACACACACACACATACACACAAATACACAGAAAACCCAACACACACACACACACACACACACACACACACACAGGACACACAACACACACACACAGGATGCACATGACGCACACCAACATACACAGGACACACACACACACACACACACAAATACACAGGAAACACAACTCACACACCAACACACAGGACACATAACACACCCAAACACACAAATACACAGGACACACAACAACACACACACAGGACACACAACACACACACAGGATGCACAGGACGCACACAAACACACACAGGACACACACACACACACAAATACACAGGAAACACAACACACACACACACAGGACACACACACCCACACAAATACACAGGAAGCACACACACCTAAACACACAATACACACAACACACACTGAAATACTCAGGACACATACACACATACACACACAAACACACAGGACACACACCAACACACACACAAATACACTGGGCACACAACAACACACCCAAATACACAGTGTCCATATTGCAGTAATCAGTGGGTGGTGAGTGAGCTGAGGCAAGAGAAAGCAGCTGCACGCACTAAAGAAGATAATATGTTTACACACACACACACACACACACACACACACACACACACACACACACACATCTTACATGCTAGTGTTTGTACATGCATGGACAAATGCACACACATAAACAGATGTCTAATATATTCAGGCTCAAAGTTGCAATGGAGCTTATACTTCTATTCCTCCTGCCCTACTTTTCTTCAATCTACCTTTTGTTTCTTCTCCTCTCCTTCTCTGTTTGTTCCCCTCCGTTTCCCCTCTCTTTCTTTCTCTAATTTATCTTCCCCTCTTCCCTTTGTTCCCTCTCCTTCTCTCTTCTCTCCGGTCCCTTGCTCTGCTCGGTTCTTGTCAGGGTTTGGTGATGTGGAAAGGACCAAGCCTCATCCCTATCTCTCTCTCTCTCTCTCTCTCTCTCTCTCTCTCTCTCTCTCTCTCTCTCCCTCTCTCTCTTTCTCTCTCTCGTTCTCTCGTTATCTCTCTTTCTCCCCACTTCTTGGAGTAGCTGCACGCATAGCCTCCATCTCTTCTTCTGCCCTGAGCTCTAAAAGGCCCTAGTATCAAATGTACAATGGAGATTAGACTCCGTCATAATGTATGCCGGACTCAGTATCTTTCTGCCCAACTTCTCAAATGGATGTGTTGATCCGGTCTGACCGTAGGCTGTCATTATTAAATGGACTGAGACTGTAGATAAAACCTGGTCTAGAGGCAGTCCTCTCAGGCTTCTGATTGGTTGGTGCAGTGATGAGTTGGCTCCTCTCTCAATGCAGAGTAGGCCACACCCACATCATGTTCTCAGCAAGCTGATTGGTGGACGTGGCCCATTAGTAAGACAATGTAACTGATGTCATTATGCAATACTTACCCACAATACATTTGACATGCCAGTCGTTTTCAAATGTCGAAGATCAGAAAGAGAGTAAGTATGTTACATAAAAACAGAGTGACTGAACCTCGATTAACCATTTGATGCCCAGCTCAATCCCGCTGCCATGTTTAAGATGTACTGGTCTGCAAGTAGTGAGGTTTGGATTCAGCTAAGGATAAAGCAGATAAGCCAAAGAATAAAATAATATAATAATTATATAGTAATAAAATATTATGAATAAATAAATAAATGATTAAAGTGACAGGAAGAATAGGACGAGGTTGAAAACAATTCACTAAAAGGGAAAGGACATTTGGAAAGAGCGGAATGGAACATACTGTAAACCTATGCAATCAAAACAAACATCAACATCTTTAGCTGCTCTCACCCCCCCACTCAGACTGGCTGGATGAGGTGTGAGTGAACATGGATAAGCTGCGATCCATCGATCATCCGCCACTTGGCTTGACCTTGGAACATGCACTGAAGGTCATCCGTGTCTGTAGCGTATCTCTCTCGGGGCTCGTATAAACGAGCATGACAGATCTCTCTCCTCTCTCTCGCTCAGTCTCTCTCTACCCCCACCCCTCCCCCCCACCCCCACCCCCACCCCCGTCTCTCTCTCTCTCTCTCCACACTAGAGGCACTTCTCCCACCCAGGGTGACAGTCGAGACAGTGTGGGTGTGGAGAGAGGGGAGGGGGAGGGGGCATAACCAGTGGCTACCTAGGGAATCCCTGAGTGGCTGACCCTGCTGTCAATCAAAGTCTTTCATCATGAACAGATAAGGACCCGGGGCGTTTTACAGTGTGAGAGAAACCCACTGCAGGGACTAGGGTGCTCTGAGGGAGGAGATGATTCCTGGTAGACCCAGGGCTGTGTGCTGTGGTACATGTGATGTGAGGTGACACAGAGGGCTCCAGATCACTGTGCCTCTATTGTCTCTGTTGTCCTGGTCCTAAATGGTTGTGAGTTGGAGGAGATGTGATGTGAGGTGACACAGAGGGCTCCAGATCACTGTGCCTCTATTGTCTCTGCTGTTCTGGTCGTAATATGCACGTAATATGAAACGTATTGCTCTTGTTTGGTAGGGTGAAATGGGGGGGGGGGGGGGGGCGCGCCCCGCCCCCCCCCCCCCCCCCCC
>JAVQIZ010007895.1:0-25600 GCA_036023535.2 Galaxias brevipinnis
CCCCCCCCCCCCCCCCCCCCCCCCCCCCCCCCCCCCCCCCCCCCCCCCCCCCCCCCCCCCCCCCCCCCCCCCGCCCCCCCCCCCCCCAGAGCGAGAGAGAGAGAGAGAGAGAATAAAAAGGAGTGGGCAGAAGGAGAAAAGAAGTGATAATAAGATCAGAGGAGAAGAGTGGAGCGGAGGAGATGCCGCTAACAGATAGCACTTCTCTACAGGACAGAGGGGAGAGGCGAATTTGAGGGAGGCGGCCTACGGAGAAGCTGCCGGAAGCCCCAGGGGACCCTTCCACATTCACGGAGGCCCATGTCTTCTATTAGCACATCGGAAATAAAAAAAGCCCCATGGAAACTCAGTCAGTTTTGCCCTTTTACTGCAGCGACTCTCCCCGGGTCATCTTTCCCAGGCAATTACCTTTGTCAAGAAAATGCTAATAAAAGCTGGGCTTCAATTGAGTGTGTGGAAGCAAGCCCCCTAGTGTGTTTCTATTCAGCGGAGAATATTTGGCTTGGGGAAAAGGATCAACACAATTAGGCTCCTTTCCTGACAGGGGAGGAGAAAGGGAACACACTGGATAAACCGGCCAGGCAAGGGACTTTAGTTGGAGAGGCGCCAGGATGTGTGTGTGTGTGTGTGTGTGTGTGTGTGTGTGCATTTGAATGTATATCTATGTGACACTGTATTGCACTCTTGCAAGGTAACTTTTGACCAGTGGTCGATTGCTTTCATAGCAATACCCAGAGAGCCCACTATGTAGACTCTACCGAATGCCAGGAGAGAGACACTCATCACATAGATGTGAAAGGTCAGCGGTCAGGGAGGTTTTCCAGCGATTGTCTCTGTGGACGACATGCAGCCCTGACCCACCGGAGCTGAGACGCGAGTTCACCTGGCAGGGGTCACACCACTGGCAAAAATTTATTGATAAGATCTTGCGCTTCTGTAAACAATGTGCTGAGAAGTAACGGACGGTTTGCGATGGGACTATATAGGGTCAGTGAGAGGGCACGTCATCATACAGTATGCGCATGGCAGACACACACAGGTCGATCTCAAGTTTGACGAGCTCCCTTTTTTTTTTTTTAAACAGATATAGAAAGAAATTGCTGGGATATTTTTATACACACGCTGTATATTCACTGGACTATCTTTTTACCCAGTGCGTCCCTGGTTTTGTGCTACCGCTGTTTGGGAGCTGCACCTGCCCGTCCTTGCAGGGGGAACAGGGCCTGTCTGTTATCTGGATTTCTCCCAGTATGACCCCCTCCCTCTGTTTTGGATGAGCTGTAATCCGACCTGTCACATCAAAGAGCCAGATTGCCTCTCTCCCGCTCACTCTGGCCGTGCTGCTTAATGGGGCACCTGAATATGATGTGTGTTTATCTGCTGGCACACTTCCACACACCAATGGGTTCTGTTCAGGGTCGTTGCTGCAGCACAGCACAGGGATCAAATAGCTAGATCATGATACAAACCGCGGCTATTTAGGGGAGAATCAATGGCACACCAAACTCTGATTTACTCTTGGCCTAGTACATTGGGTAAAACACATCCCGACTCTACCGAAGAGAAACAGATCGAAATGAACAAATGCAAAATGGCTCAGGGTAAGATTTTTCTATTTTGAACCACAGTCCAATATGTTTTAGTGATTTTCCTCCCTGCGCAAATGCTTGGGCGGCTCCTCTTCCTCCGACAGGCACTTTGGTGTGCGTGTCGTACCACACGCCGGGGCCAGCGTCACAGTCCACACGTACTGTTGCCGGGCTGCGGAGCAGCTCACAAATTCGACAGGAATGGGCGTACGTGTACACCGGAGCGTCTGTTTGATGCTGCCAACAACTATGAGGACGTCCGAGGCCAACCCCATCAACAGTCGGGTTGCTAAGAGACAAGGATCGCCGAGCTAACATGGGAGAGGGGTGGACGTTCCAACGATACACTCGGCACAAAGTGAACAAAAAAAAGACCAAAATGCACACAACTTTCCCCAGTCGTTCTGGTTAAATATAACACACAGGTTGGCTGTCAGTTAACCCACTTTAATAGATTTAAGGCCCTCAGTAGTGATCTTCTTTGTCTGGAGCAAAATGCCCCGGTGCAAACTACCTGCATTTTTTATGAGGTTGAATATTAACAGAGCTGGCTCACTTCATATCACTTTCTTTCCAAGGGCTTTTTCTTACCTCTGCTTTCCTTTTAAAAGGTAGTTCTAGAAATGCCTCCCTAGATTATTTAAAACAAAAAACAAATGTGTGCACGGCCCCGCATAGCATTGCATGTCACTGTCAGGCCCGGTGCAGTGTAAGTGAATAATCCCCTGGATGACATTGGCAGAGCGGTTGTGTACCAAGCAAGCTAGTAATCCCAGGACATTGGCCCCAACATCCAAGCGGAGCGCCGGGTCCTAATCCAAGGTCACTATCCTTACTCTGCCCGGATCCTTGGTGTTACACAACGCTGTCATTTAGAGGAGAAGTGGTTAAAGGTTTATGTGGAAACAGTCGTTTGTTCTACTTTCATACTGGGGGATTCATTCATCAGATTGTAGTGGCAGAGTAGTGCATGGTGGAACAGCTGAATCCATTTACGGTCCAATGAATCGTAATTCAAATCCTTTCAAGAGAACAGCTATTACAAGTCAAGTGGGGAAAAACAACCAGACTTAAAAGTTAAGCAACAATGCCATGCAATGGTAAATCCTCTATAATTGTGTTGCAGGAGCAAAACAAACAGATCGACGGTAGATTATCATAATTTGACAGAGAGCACTAATCCACCAGTGATGGGACCAAACTGACGTTGCAGTAGACCCTTATCCGCTTTCTATTGTGCAATAAAAACTCTTGCTCTTAGATGGTTTTTTTGCACTTATTCCAAATATGTCGTAATTGTAAAATGCTATTTGGACCGTCCTCCTTTCCTTCTTGGCTATAACAGATTAGAGAGTAGAGACACTTGAATAATAAGACCTCTCCTTGTCATATTTACTTGTGAATTTAGGTAATAATTACCTCAACTGATTAATCAAAACTATTTTCCATTCCAATTTTCCCAAGTAATCTATTTAAAAAAAAGAGAAAGACGTGAAAAAGAAAAATTGAAGTTTTACGTTCTGATTACACGGGGAAACTGTTGCAACGTTATAATTTGAATAAATGGCGCATTATGACTCAGGGAAAAAAGCAATAAACAGAGATGGTATCATAGCTCGGCGCCATTCCTCACACAGGATGAATACAAAGACGGGAACAATATGGCCCATTGATCACAGAATGTGTTTACTTTCCAGGGATGGAATCTCAAATAAAGCCTTTGTTCGAACTAAATGAGATCAAAAACAGCAATGACATAACGTGAAAACCTCCACGCTTTGTGGTTCAAACAAAACACCCTCCCCTGCCTCAAAGAGCCAGATCTTTTTTAAATTGACAACCAATGGTAAACGAGGACGGCCAATTGCTTCGCTCTGCCTTTGATGTGGTTAACGCAACGTGCCAACAAGATGGTATCCCCTTTACCCCTTCTCCACCTAGCTCGTTCTACCGCGTCATTGTTTAAGCACCTAATCCAATTTTCACCCCAGGAATTACATATTTATGAACACAGAGGGAGATGTTCTAAAAGTCTGCGTCTGCCTCAGTGAAGAACATCAGCACTTGCTTTCATGGCCACCTCAAAAGATAAAAGGTGTTTATTTCTTTAGATACATCTCCAAACCCCTCTTCACCATACCATGTCTAGTTTTCAATAGATTTGCATTGACAACAAGCAGGACTTTTTTTTCAAATATTAGCAGGGGGAAAGGATTGCGAAAGCAATCACGTGGAGAGCCACATTTACAGAATTCAAACATTCTAAGGGGGTTCAGCAGAAGGGCCTTTTAGTGAAGTGGATGAGGGTGCCGGCCTCTTAAGAGCTCCCTTTGCTCACATTTGGGGCTTACCACTTAAAATACGAAATTAAACAGTGACGCTAGCAGGTTCCATCTGGTTCGTCAAGCCAAATCCGTGGTAAACTCTGAGTGAACTCGGGGCCGTCAAATTCATACAGTTGTGAAACCGCTGGGTCTAGGAGACAACATAGTCCTGCCCTTTATCCCCATCAGCCTCCTCTCATAAAACATTCTCAACTCGTTCTGACCCAAAAGTGAGGAGCCATATGTGGGCCATGACTGGCAGGTTTAATCCTTTGATGACGTGTCTCCCTCCAGAATGCTCCTAGGCTATTGTATCCCAGCACCTCAGAGCAAACGGCTTAACTCTTCAACACTGATGTTTGTTTGTTCCTTTATGACTATATTGGATTTTGTTTTTTTTTGACATTTTCCCAGTGGAAAAATCCTGACGCGTCTTTTAGCTCTGACTGTTTAGCGTTACTTACTCAAGAGAGCATGTCGCTGCTGGGACATGAAGCGTACAGACTGAAGAGGCAAACTGCTACATTTCACAGCAAAACAAAGTGATACTTCTCTACATAAATATAAATCGGCGGATTGAAAGTCGAGAGTCCCAGGTAATTGCTTCAACTTCACAAACAACTTCAAAGTAAATTTGAACGACCACACAAATCATACAGAGCCGCCAGAAAAAGAAAAAAAAAGAAAAAAAAAGTTTGTGCCAAAGTCAATCAATCCAGTAAGTCAACACTGCTTTTGGCTTAGGGGCAGCGATGTCATCTAACTTTGAAAAGGGAGGATAGATATTTCACGATGGCCCATAAACTAAATAAATGAATGACTACCCTTTGGATGGCTATACTCCACTATACCTTTAATCAAATGGCGCACTGGGGGAAAATCTCATTTTGCAGAACAGGGGGACCAGAATTGGTCTCAGCAGGTGAGTCAACGGGAGCCTTGTTTCTGGGGTAGAGTTTGACCTTATTGAAAACGGTTTCTCCGAGCTGAAAATGAATTATTTTGCAGCACAGGGTGGACCTGTTCGAGGGAGCCACCCCCGTACCTCGTTCCACCCAAAGTTGGAAGGAAATGCCAGCTGCCAGCTAACCAGCTGGTAGTTAAAGACAAAATATGTAACAAAGTTAAGGGAAGGATGGTTGGCAAACAAGGAGGCGAGACAGAACTCGGTAACGAAGAGCGTAGAAAGTGGGAGGGGGACTTTGTAAAACCAAAACAAAAGAAGTCTACAAAAGATGGATAGTCTACAATGTATTGCCGTTCGTCCCTCACAACAATCACACTCACTCGCTTCCACTCCCATTGACACCAAAGGACATATCTATGAATCCATGCATGCTGTGAAGCAGGCCTTACTTTGCTACAAATACACATACAATAACATTCACACCGGCAATTTTGGGAATATGCATATTCTGTGATTGAACTGTACCCATAATAATAATAATTTCAAACACAAAAGCGCACCTTTTTTTTATAATGTGAAAAGTATTGTTTGTCACCTTAAAAGCTGAGCCTCTCTACTTAGCGAAATGAAGTGGCTCTACCACTTGATACATATCAGACCCAACACATTCGACCACTGTGCTAATGAGTACTTCAACAGGGTGTGCTCATTTTCTGTTCTACTCTCTAAATTACAAATCAGGGCAGCGCAAAGTAATCTAGGTGGGCTGTAGATGAAGGCCTATTTAGCACATAATGAATCACGCTGCCACCCACGATGTAGACAGCCCATGTGCGTGTGCTTAGACACACGCCCATGCATACACACGCACGGCCGCGTCACACACATAACAAACACACGTAAGCGCGCTCAAATACAGACACACACACCACTGTTGTCCTTGGGGAGAGGGGCACAGCGTGACTGTATAGTGGCTCTTGTTCGATGTGTGACTCACACCTTATGGAAAACATGGGCACACATTTTAATTTGTTTCCCCGACAAGTGGATGGATGTTGTTATTTCTCCCTTGAACTATGGAGCGGGCCTCCTCTCTGATACGTGTTCCACTCCGCGGGCGTCGGTAACGGCAGGCGGACGTGTGGCAACCAGGGTAACGCTGTGTCGCGGAGCAGCAGACGAAGAGTCCCCACTGCCTCGTCATCGTGTTCATCGATACCGGTGACGGTGCGTGTCTCGGATCTCACTGGTCCCCAACCCCCCCCCCGGACACACACGCACCTCTATACATCCACTCAGCAAGGCCCATCAGCCCCCTTTGAGTAATGGCCCCAGTGACAAAAGCTGTCAGGCCACGATTTGTCAGCGTTTGTGGCCGGGCGTCACTGACTGGAAGAAGAGTGGAGTGATGATTCATCCTAAAGTGGGGGATATTTAAAGAGCTGGCAGCCCGTGGCTTGTTTTCGGGCGGCGGGCACGATGGGGGTTCTGAATGACTTTATTAGACAGGAAAACATATTATTGAGGATCATAGAGATTGTTAGCTCCGGTTTATCACATCTGCCTTATGTTAATCTGATCCATATCCTGCCTGCAGCTTTAGATAACATCTGCCTATACGGTGCATTGTGGACACGCCTGAATGTCTGAATTGTCAAGCATCCTGTTAGTATTCCTGGACTACATCTGCCTGCATGACAGGTGGAGATGGTGCCGTAGACAAGGCAGGTGGCATCCTAGCGTACTAAGCTGTGTGTGTGTGTGTGTGTGTGTGTGTGTGTGTGTGTGTGTGTGCTGCCATCTGCGTGCTAACTGAGAGTACAGTTGTGATCAACTCTCTGTTTTTCTCTCTTTCCCTCACACACAGACACACACACCAACACACATACGGCATCTGCTCCTCGGCAATCCAAGGGGTTTGACATAGATCCCAGAGCCGCACTGCAGAACACTGACTAATGTTTTCCAGACGGTTTGCTTGTAAACAAAGCAAGACAGATTGCCTGACATTCAAACCGTTTAGAACCAACGTGCACACACACTCATACGTATACTGTACATCCGTGTAAAAGGCCATGTTCCTTCAAAGCTATCTTATGAAGATAAAAGCACCATTTAAAATAGATGCGCGGGTGGTCACAAAATCAAAACCTAGTGGATGAATTGTTCCAAATTCGTGACCCGAGTGTTTACACCAAACAATATTTCAACCAACCGAGTAATGTCCCCTTTGCTCTAAAGTGTTCTACTAAATTGTTGCTACCTTCATCTTAGCAAGCCAAGGACTCCTATGGTTGGACTCTCAAGGTCTATCCCAAAAGCATTCGTGTTCTTACACTATAGTCAGAACTTCGTTCTAAGAAACGTTCCATTTTCATCCCTGTAGGCTGATGCAATAGCATTCGCACAGGCACCAACAGCAAAGCCGGTAAAAAATGGGGGGGGGGGGGGGCTGGGGCGACAACAGCTTTCATCTGTAAACCACTGCGAGGCCCACTCCCTCACATAGTCTCCGAGTTGAAGACATCAATGAAAATCATCAAATATGCAAAAACAAAAATCTAAAATAAATCACGCTTTGTGACTCACGCTAAGTCTGTTTCATTAAGGCTTTGATTCTTTGGGAAAAACAACGCCACCTCCTTTAACACTCACTAACTCATGAAAAGGGAAACACACTACAGGAGGTACCCACAAGAGACATCCAAAAGACTTCAAATAAAAGCGTACACATCCACACACCAACACACACAAAAAAAACTCAATTTCCCTCTGATACAATTCTATCCGTCGAGGGCTTTGATTGAAACTGAAGAACAGCAATTTGGCAACTTGTCAGTGCCTCGGCTGCCTTTACACCTATCCTTCAACCTACTAATTCAATCTGTCTGAGCCTAGAATCCTGGCCTATCTACACCTGCCTTGCTCTGCTCTCTCCCTCGCTGTCCTCGGCTGCTCTAACGTCAACAGAGCTCAGCAACACCAAAGGATCACACCACAAATGAATCATCTCACTGATCCCACCCCGGATGCCACTAAGGTGCTAGAGGTCAGTCTTCAAGAGCTTGTGCGTAACAGGATCAATGCCAAACATCGCAGGGATCCACACAGTGTCCTATACTGTTCTGTGGCTCCACCCCACCCCCCCCCCTTACCCTCTTTATACATCCCTTCGATTACTGTGCCCTTATTCATCACTCCCATCGTCTGTTGCTCCATCCCACATGTCGCCACAGAAAGTCCCGCCTCCCCATTTATAGGCTTCCATTTTTATTTTACAGTAGAAAGTTCCTATAGACTGTATGCATTACAAACTAACCTAGCTATGACGGTACACACATTTCCCTACCCTTACAATGCACAACACACCAGTGTGTGGTGCCACAACTTTAATCTGCGGAGAGAGAAAACCGCCTTTGTGTTTCCCATTCCCTAAACAGGCTGCGCTAAGCCATGCCTTTCTCCGCTTGGTTAGCTACGGTATGTGTGGCATATTGATCTGCGGCATAACACGACGACAGCAGGATGTTGGGAGCACGGTAGGAGAATACGAAATGGATAGCGCGTCAACAGGAGAGACGCCGAGCCATCAGTCAGTGGCGGTTTTGTGTGCGACGGCGCCGAACGGCAACATGATTACTACACAGGGGTGGTGGTGGCAGGGCTGGCGAACGCTGTTGCCCACACATTCAATGAGCTGACGAAACGAAATGTCCAGATTTAAATCGGTCCAAACAGTTTTAGAGGAAACTACAATGAGTGCTAACGGAAAAAATACAGGATTATTTAACGGCTGAGCGGTTAACTAAAGAAATTATTGCTAAACCTCACTTAGTTTAGGCGAACAGGCATGGGATCATTATTTGGGAAGCAAGGTTAGAAGTTAGAATACCAGTTATTGTACTGTCTGAGTCTGAAAAGGCCATCCTAATAATCGTTTCAGATGTTCAGTGGCTGTGGACCAGCAAGCCTCGCTCAGGCCAGAGTTGCCCAAACCAGGCCAGGCCAATAGCAGCAAGCCAGCAGGCCAGCAGGCTTTGTTGAATTTGGCAGTCAGTCAAGAGTTCTGCCAGTTAGCATGGGTCTTGGGTCTCTGGTCCCAGCCTTGCCCATCTGACCCTCATTATCCTGAACCGGGGGCGGCCACTCTCACCGCTGTGCATAATTGAACCTTGGTCTGACTAATTTGGGCTGCAGGAGTGAAATCTCATAAATCAACTTTGTCCTACCTGGTGGTGCAGATGGTCAGCTCAGCTGAATGGTTAAGTGTGAGGGAGAAGGGGATTTTTTGGTGGGGATTTTAGTTTAATAATTTGGAAGACCTCTTTGAGTCAGTGGGGTGTTGTGATATTAATTGATTGACCCCAGCAGGTGTTAAAAGGCATTGTCGTTTCTGATTGGCCCTGACCTGTCTGGAATTCACAGATTGAGTAACTGAAAGCCAATTGATTACTGATAGGAAGATTCATAAGAGTATTTTCAACAAATAACCTTTTTTAAAGTAATTCAAAATGTATATTTACAGTTTTCTAATTTTGTCTAATCTGTATTTCATTAGTATACCTGTATGCACCTGCTGGAAGACAGCCAGGCTGTATTTTTCCCCTACATGTATTGCATAGACATATAGTAGGCCTATACCACCCACACATGGAGAATTGGTAGTCTATCAATTCCCAATACTCACAACAGGTACCAGTAAGTCACAGGGGAGGGAAGACTACGACATCGTATCAACACAAGGCAAATATGTCAGATTCCAACAGCAGCAATCATCAGGAAAATTATATCACTTATTACTTGGTATCAACAAAATTCTCTCTGTGGATTTCCTTGTGAAAAATGGCACCCTGACGCTACAATTGCTGCAATAAGTAGAACTCGCACTAATCATAAGCAACAAATGCTGAGGTGCCGTGGTGGTTGTTCTGCAGGTGCAAATTACCTTCATCAGCCTGAATCAAGCAGCCAGCACGTCACGTGTGTGTGTGTGTGTGTGTGTGTGTGTATGGTCTGACTTGGGGCTCAAATGCCTACACTCCGTTGGGTTGAAAGGAGAAGACGCTACGCCCTCTAGTCAGGGGGTCTTTGTGAAATAAACATTTACTTTGGGATGTATGTACCTATGCTTATATAATGATACATTTTAAAGTGAAGGTAAAATGTAGCTCACGCGGTAATGTAATGCTTTATCGAACATAATTCGAAAAATAAACAGCTGAGCTAAATCCACATAGGACACCACCTTGGGCTGATGAAAAACTGCAGCTTGGATGGATAATAACAAAACAACGCATTCCGCTACACAGTGCAAGGCCTCGCAGGTCTTCGCAGAACTATTCAAACTGAAATTACATTTTACCGATGCCGCCCCCGGGAACATTACAATGGAATCCTGCACATTTCCAACACTCACCTGAGGCAAAAGACCGTAATAAATCTTTATTGTTCAGCATAGGCAATCAACGCTGAATTGAATGAGGACTGGAAGCAGTTCTAATGGATAATTTCTTACTGCATTACTGAGAGTAAGACGGAGCTGGGTTGGGGGGTATCTCTGGAGGAAACAAGAAACCAACTTCAAATTATGGATTGAAGACCGAAAATGTATTAGTATTAGTATTGATTGCGATTGACCGATTAATCATTCGGGTACAATTACGTAATGGACTAGCTTTGCACCGGGATGTTTCAGGTACCAGTTTTGAAGCAAGATAGCCTACATCGGTCCGCAGTGGGCCATTCGTAATACTTTGTCCCATAGGTCAAATCAGGTGAAGTTATAGTGCAATCCATAGCCTTTAATCTCTGTAGTAAAACTGTAGTAGCTGCCTATCTGAATAACCTTTCATATAAACATAAAGCCAATTGATACAGTATTTCAGATTTCAGATTGTAGAAGGGGTTAGATCAGGACCTGGATGCTATTGATTGAAATGAACATGAGGATCTGATAACACTGCAGTAATGGTTGAACTCAAGCAACATGGCAAGGTAACACGTACTTCACTTTGCAATGTGTTGTACAAGATATGTGGTTCAAGGACCTGAATGCTTCTATTAGCACTTAAATTACATGTTTTAAGAGTTTGCAGGGGGTTGTGAGCTAGTTTGATTGCCTGTTCAAAAGTGAGTGGAGGTCAACCTAACTTCTCTTAGCCTCTCCTCCTTTCTCTTTCTAACTTTCCCATACTTCAAAGAGCATAATCATTGTAGGTTTCAAAACACATTAATATATTAATCTGTAGCGTTTCCTGACCAGCCAGCCAACTACATGACTAACCTGCTGATGCTATTTCAAATGAATTCAATAAAACATAGACAATACATGATAATCTGAACACACAAATATATATGTAAATAGCCTGTCTGTTACATTTCTGTTGAAGGGTTTGAAAAGCCCTCCACATTGTTATTTTTCATTTTTTAATTAGGAACCCTTCAACTGGTGTTATGCCTAATCACATAATATTAATTAATATGTTTCGTGCACAAACCTATTCCATGTTTTCATGACTGTGGCTCAAATGATGAACAGGGGCATACAAGGAAATTACAGTGATGTGAATGCAGTGTGGTCAGCGCCTGCTTTAGTACAAAAAACAATCTTTTGTAGGCAGCTCAGTGTGTAATGCCATAGGCTCTAGAGGCTAAATACGTCTAAATACTAAGGATATCGGGTTGAACTATTTATTTTTGCAATAATCCAAGTAAGATCTTTAAACCGTTTGATGAAAAATAAAATGTTATATTAATAATAATATAGTGTTATGTTTATGTTATGTTATGCCAGGGTCCTATACATGGGCACTTTGTCTCCTTCCTATATATGCTTTGTAGATTGAAGCCAACATCATTCCCTGAAGGCCTGACAGTAAGCTCAGAGGTCTCAGAGCCACTCTCCTCTCCACTCTTAGCACAAACAGATTTATTCTTTATCATTTTTAACCATCCTAATCCTAATCCTATGTGCCATGTCAGGAAACAATTTGTACACAGTAGCCAGTAAATGAAAATATGTTACAAAGGAGATACTGTCAATTTGAATCACATACATCACATGGTTAACCTTCAGTTAACCTTCCAATGAGCTAGAGCCTACTTTCTCTGCATACCTTCTCTCTATGCTTTCCAATTCCAATGAAAAAAGCAAATATAATCAAACTACAAAACTAGGCATGGTTTCGGTTCCCGTTAAACATGATCCACTATTATGAGATTGGTTTTTCTGTCAATCTGAAGTATTTTACAAGGTCACACACACACGCACACATTCTCCATCTGAACTTTTGACATTCATAAGCCATCCAACCAGTCTGTAATTGTACCAGCACTGTGTCTGACTGCACGTCATAGAGATCAGATGTCAAGTCGGGGCGTTTGATTTCGGCTGCATCAGCCAGGGCTTGGTGGAACCCACATGTTTTACTGTAAATTGCATCACATAAAGATTCCATAACCAGAAATCTCTTAAAGTGGTCTTTAAAGAGAGGTTCTTCTGAATAGAGTGGTGGAAATTACCCCATATGAGGTGGAGGAAGGACTTTGAACAAAAACACAATTTCCTAAGTTAAAGTCATGGTTTATTCAAACGTGCGTGGGAAGCCACCTAGTGCAACTCCCAACTTGCAACGGTACAGCTTGCTGTTTATATAGACAGGAAAGAGTAAAAAAAAGATAACATTTCCTTAATGAGGTTCCTTATTGTCCTTTCCCTAGCCACCTTATGTTTTCTCGAGGGGTTCCCTGCTGTGTAACAATGGAACCACAGGGTGCAAGGGGATCTTCTAGTGGAGCACACACAGATCACTCATCTGCGTGCATACTGATCACCAATCAAGAAACATTTCGCATCAGTGTGAGGGCAGATGTTTCACGGGCATTTAAGCAAGACTGGAGCTTCACTAGATATCAGAACAGTCTAGTTTGGTAAACGGTAAGTATACAGTGGTGTACGTATGTATCTCACTGTGTTATTTTCCCATTACAAAGGGGACACAATAAGAGTCAACGCTGTCAAGCAGAATTGTCCTGGGGTCATCAGCAACCTTTCTATCCATCACTGTTATCATGATAAAGTTGGGAAAAGAAGATTAATTTGTTACTGTGAGGATGACCTTGGTTCACCTGAGTCTTGCAAATGAAGATGGATTGACATGGGCATGCTGCTGTTATTCTCTGTCTTAGCATCTGGGTCATGGTGAATAAAAGGACAGAGTGAGGTATTCATATCATGCCATATGGTGTCAGAACAATCACTGGCATTATTACAATCAGGTTTAAAATACAAAGCAGCTACCAGAACGTCAACATGAATGGTTGTGTGTCTCAATTGCTCCTGGTACAAGGTTTCAAACAGTTTGGCCAATGTAACATAAGGGGGACTTTTGGGAATAGTGTGTGGAAGCTGCTCCTACATTATGCAAACATGGCCAGCCTCCCGACAGAAACACGATCACGCACACACAACAACACATACACGTACACGTATTCAGCACACTCACAACATTAATCCCTCGGAGACCGAGGAACCTGGTCCAGAATGGCCTATCAAATCCCTTACCTAATAAAACGCCATCAAACGCATTAAAGCAAACTCATATTTTATCTCTATTAATGTCATACTCAATTAAAAAATGAATCCAGGGTTTACTTCATTGCATGGATATGATGAAGTCATTGACCGGCATGCCAAAGCCAGGTCTTAGAACTACTAAAGAAAAAAAAAAAGTGCTGCTCTCGCTTCCATGCGAAAAAATCCAATCAGACAATTGTTTGTGCTCGAGCAACAAGTGTATAATAAGCTTAGCAGCTCACTGCTCAAAAAGACCCTTGAACCAGATTCTAAGACCCGTCTGACAAGCCATTACAGCAGTGGCCCATTGACACTGCTCGGCAGGGGCAGAGCAGCAGAAGGAGGAGGAGGGGGGGGGGGTTTAATCCTTGATCGCTGTCACGCCTTCTCCCCGCTGGCCCCGCCAGTGCGTCAACGGAGACGAGAGATTGTTAATTTCAATATTCAAGCAGGGGAATGACTGGCAACAAAACCATGGTGGTGGCACATGCACCTGGCAGGTGACAAAAGATTCCCTAAAAATAAAAATACAAAAAAAACACTGCAGGCCCTGTCAGAATTCATTCTTCTCTCAGCTCCTCCAAACCAATTCCCACAGCAGCATCCCAAAGTTGTGTCGTGACCACGTCTCCATCTGCATCTCTGGAATGAATTACTCAATTATGCAGTCTTCGCAAGAAAACAATCTAGGGAGGCATCCTTTTTCTGGAAGAACTTGGCATGAGCAAAAAATATGCGGCCTGCTTTTTATTTTACGGCTCTTTTCAGCGTCCCTCGCCACTTCATTGAAGCTCACAACAGACAACCCCCACCCCCACCCCACCACCACCACCACCACCAACACCTATAAATGATTGGATAAATTTTGATGAAAAGGCATACACTGAGCAGACGTGACCCTACCCACCTTTCAGGGGAATCACAGAGAACGACCGTGGGCCAGATGGACAGGTTGGAGCCACAATGCGAGACAAACGAGTCCAATCGGCCTCTACGGGCTCTAATGAAGGGGGGATCAGAGCCGGAGTTATGGTGCACGTACTTTTCAGAGGGCTGCAGAGAGCCCAGAGGAAGGGGGGACATCCGTTTCCAGGCGCAGACTGAACGATGTTGAGCTAGAGTATGATGAAAAAGGTAGTTCACACTAAGCGAGGGAGGTCGCACCAGTTGACTAACGCACGCAGATTGAGTAGGCTGCTGCCAAAATGCATCATGGGTATAAACAGGCCCTGGTTTACAGTGACTGCCTCGTAATGACACAGAAAGAGATAGACGAAGAGAGAGCAGATGTTAGTGCTGCCAGGAAACATGATTTGCATGCAGAGAAATGTCATTTGAAAACCAAAGTTTAAATCCCCATTTCCCCTGTCTGAGCTGGCATCTATCGCAGCTGTATTGATAACAGGTTCTCTCAGGCAGTAGCTCAGACAACATGTGTTTCTCATTGAGAATGATTATGGCATGTGATGCCAAGCCAAAAGTAACCTAAGATTTAAATGCCATTGCGTTGTTTAGACTGTGAGCTTCTTCTCGGAACCAAAAAGTTTGGCGTGTGAAAAAAAGAAATCCAGACAGTGACAGATGGGAGGGGTGTGGGGTGGGTGGGGAGGTTCACTGGCTCAGCAGGGTATCCAAAAGCAGAGTGAGGGTGGATTGAGTGAGAAACCCCACACATAGAGGGGGGACACGGAATTGGAATGACACGGAGTGGTACCGACAGCCAGCTGCTGAGGCAGACTTGGCCACGGGCTCCAAAACACAACTCCCTTCGGGGAGGTCCCCTGTTTCCCCTCCGACAAATACAGAGGAGAAGCTCCAGCAGCCTCCACCCCCAACCCCCTCAACCCCACCCCACACATACACCCCACTCCATAGCAGCATGGGACTGCTGGATGAAAAGCGTCCAGCCAGAAGGATGCCAGTCACTCCCTGGAGACCCCCCCGCACACAAGCTGTCCTCAACCCAGCTCACTCTTTGTCCCACCTCTCCGTAAAGGCTTCCGAAGTCACTTTCATCTCTCTGCCACTTTTTATGCACCTCGATCCTTCATCTTTCTTTGTTTCTCACCTGCCTGGTATGGTCATATTCCATGAGAGTCAGTTAGTGTACTAGTGGGCTACAGCTAGCCCCTTGACTGCCAACACCAACAACAGATCACTGAGGTGTGGCCAGACTTAGCAGGTGAGCCAAAGGAAAGATATAAAAGCTCTAACAATGTACTCTACTCTGTGGAAGAGATTCCAACACGATGAACACTATTTTGTGCAATGTTTACAGGCCATAATTACATCAAGGATAAGCTAGTTATTTTAGATTACAACCAACAGACTGAAACAAAACCTGCCCTCAGTACATAAATTATAAGGTACCTGGTCAAGTTTCAGTTGGCCCAGCTACATCGAAATCTCAATGAATACCCTCTCATTTAGAGGCATAACCCATGCAATTCTTCTCAAAGAACAAGAAGGTATGAACGCCCTAAATGAGAAGATAAGAAGAAATGAAAACAGGCTTAGGGATATTCACGAGTTAGAGCTTGACATTTAGTCGGGTACATCACACCTGTTGGAATCGACAGACTCCGGTTGCCCTCCTAACATTTAGAAGGGTCTTGAAGGTCTGCCCGTGGTTTAGAAGGACGAGGAAATAGAAATGTCAAGTCTTGGAGGCAATGAGCAAGGAAAACCCAACAGAAAAAAAGCTGCACTGATCTTCAGAAACCAATAAAAACAGCCCTGGACTTTAACAGAACAATGACAGCTTACTACAAACTCGGGCGGCCTTCAGAAATTGGCCTAAATTGGGGAGAGATTGATGGGCTCTTCCACTGCAGCAAACAAAATAAAAATAAAAATCAATGTTGGAAAAAAAAGATATGATTGATAGTATGAGACATCAGAGATAAATAGAGGTGTCTGCATCTGTCTCGTTGTGGGCACATTAATATACCTCTCAAGTCTATTAATAGCTCATCAAGTACAAATATGAATCCTCCCTGGCCGATTTGAAATTAGGTAGATAGACAGTCCAGGCAGCTCAATACGATAAAGGTTGGCTGGCTTTTTTGTATTGCACAAATCACAGCGCACTGTTTGAGCTGCACTGTCTACAAATCCCCCTCTCTCTCCAACGAACATGGGTGTCTTTAAAAGTTCCTGTTCCACTTTGTCCCCCTTAAAATAATTTAGCACGCTCTAATCCAGAGCTCTCCTTTTCAATTAGTGGGAAGGTCAGGATTGTCCGAGGGAAGCGAATGCAACGCAGGCATGGGTTTTAATGAGGAGTCTCACTCCGGAGTCTGACTTCATAACCCTGTGTCTGATTACATTTTGTCCACGTGGCCAGACCAACTGCCGTTTTTTAAATCACTTTAGTTTTTCTATTATTTAGTCTCATTGCTGTCGAAAAATTATGATATGAATGTATTTTTTTCAATTCTCCCCTTGACTTAAATAACTTAAAAAAGTGTCGAACTATTTAAGAACATATTTGCATATTTAAAAATGATTTGCCGTACGTGTCGACTGCAGCTTCCTTTTCTCTTTTGGAGGGATACTTCATTGGACAGCCGTGCTATGATGGCTGACACTCTAGTCTGTGATGTCACAAAAAATTAGTGGGCAAACAGTGTTTGAGCCTGGAGATGGCTGGATCGAGATAGCACAGCACTGCAGACTCTATCAGCCTCCTGGCTATGGATACAAACAGGAGTGATCACTGGGAACAGGCATATGATAAAGCCCGCTGCCAGCAGTACCCTCATAATCCATCCACAAATCAATAGCAGTGGCTTAGAGATTCTCTTGGCAGGCCACCAGCCCTCTTGTTGTAGTAGGGTTGTTCATGCTCAACACAGCCCACTAATAGGGGCTTCTTTCTATAAACACCAAAAACAACAAATAGCTACAATATCCTAAATCCTAAATCTGGTATTTTTGGGAAAGGGTTAGACGTTTCTGCCAATATTAATTAAAATAAACCCTACATTTTACACTGTCCACTACCCACAAAAGTATTGTGAAATTACTTGTTTGTCAGTCAGGTAGCAGCTCAAGGAAGCTTTGATCCCCAGATTTAAGCACAGGTATTAAGATAAAGTTCAATAGTTGACTGGAAACGTGACTTTTGGGCGAAGAACCATGGCCAGAATAGATTTGAACAACATAAGTCCTGCCAGGGCATTATTACAAGTATTAGAGCAGGCTGCTATTCTCTAGACAACACAACTTCCTGGCCAAGACTGTCACTTCCTGTTTTTACCAACGTTGACAAGCCAACATGCAGTTCAGCACTGTGCCGGGTCTCGTACCAGGAATAAATGTCCGCTATGCATTGAGAGACAGCGTTCGGATAAGCAAGCTTAAGGGGTGCCACTGCCTTACAAGGGCAACAGCACGACTAAAGGAGAACATGGAGAAATCACTCCAGCTTCGCCCAGAGGCTTCACATGAGTTCATGGAAATTAAAGTTTTATGAAAATCACACTCAACTGCTTTGGCCCAGTGCCGTACCACAAATAGGGAGCACAACATCGCATTCTAATGAGCTGGATTGGAACACTAGGAATGAATAGCTAACAAGCTCAAAAACTACCTTCGCATGAAAACTGGAGGGCGGATTGCGTCTCTCGCATTCCACAAATTATAATACGCCTAATTAAGAGCATCAATGACTTATAGAACATTTTTAAAAGAATTGCCTTCCATAAATTAGGGCCTGGGGCCAAACAATGCTTGAAAAAACAACGATGCAAAAGAAGAGTTAATAAGGTGACTAAGCTTATCTGAGCAAGACCAGAATGTGACAGAAAAGGGTTTGAAAGCAAAGCTGCACTAGTCCACTCGTCAATCCATTTTGCCATCATGACTGCAGCAATTAATCCGATATGTCCAGAAGTCAATAACATTGCTAATAATCTTTATTCAATCAAAACATTACAAATGTTTTAAGTACAACTGTAGGGACTAACAAGAGCTGGTGAGTGTAAGGCACATTACAGCATTGGGGAAAAGCCCTCGGTTTGAGCCTTCGAGACATAGCAAAGCAGTATGCTGACATCTAGTGGTGAATGAGAGCACCTACGACTGAAAAAGAACCACACCACATTCTAATATTGCACAGAATGTTTAAAACAAAAAAGACACGTGTTAGTTTCAAATTAAAAAAAGGTATTTAACAAAACTAACAACTGTAACAAATGACTGGGCGATCACAGACCAGTTGTAATGACAGAGGTATTCTTTTGGCAGAAAACAATGCCGCATTTTCCCGGTAGGACATCTCGACTTTGCATATATTTCATTAAACAGGGGGTTCCCCTGGCACACACAAACGCCACTCCTAACTAACACCAATGCCACGTAATAAGGATACAGACTTACATTTACATTAAATAAAACAATACTTATATATTTTTTCATGCAACCACCACAAACTAAAACAAACTCATTCAAACCGTTAGCATAGATAGGCACAGAATGCGGCAGGATGATCCAAGTGCTTCCCAGTACTAGTAACGGGGGGGATGTCACAGGGGAACGCCACTGTTTCATTCAAAATGGCAGTAAGGGACAGGCACATTCCATAATAGTTTCTTCGCCCACCCCTCTGAGGTCAAATCCCCCAATAGCCACACTCAACACGGGACCTTCGATGTCGAGGCCACGGTCGCACGGGAGGGGTTCGGATGTGTCAGGCGGTTCCGTCGGCGAGGCCGGGGCGAGGCGGTCCGTTTTCCTTCGGCCGCCGTGGGTTGGATGCTACCTGGAGACGGTGGAGCTGGACTGGGACTGGCTGGAGGAGGTGGTGGCGGCGCTGAGCAGGGAGAAGCCGCTGTGGCTGGATTCAAGGCTGGTCATCGAACCTCTGAACACACAGACAGACACCGACAGAGAAAACAAAAGGATTACCCCATGAAAAGCACACTCGCTCACAGAAAGAGAGACCGCGGAAATCACTGGGGGACCGTCTTACATCTGCTAATACATCAACGCCGCATTAAACCGAAAAATCTATATGCCTCTTACAAACACATTTCTGTGGGAAAAAAGAGAAACGATCGACCCTCACAAACTCCGGCGTTAGAGAGCCGCACGTCGCGCTACAAATGGTAAGAGCAGACCAGGAGAGACGCGCGGCGGCACGGCGCCCTGGTGGCCAGCGTACTGACCTGAAGTCGTGGGAGCCCAGCACCTCGGTGTAGAACATGACCTTGCACTTGTGGGAGGAGACCTGCAGGGAGGCCAGCACGTCGTCCACCCCGGGCAGGCTGGAGGCCGAGCAGGCCGGGGAGCTGTGGAAGCGCCACTGGAGGATGTAGAAACCCGGCCACCGGGTGATGTGGGAGCCCTGCGGGGGGGACGTAGAGGACGGAGAGAGAGAGGGAGGGAGGGAAGGAGGGGGAGAGACCAGAGGAGTCAGACTAGGACTGCTCAGAGCGAGTAGGAAGGTTCAAGCTGAGGTTGTAGCGAAGCAGAAGGCAGACAGACTATCGCCAGCACTCAGAAAAAAGCCGCCTTCTCATATTAACTTACTAATTTGCCACCCAGCAAACCTAAAACCTAAATCAACAAGAAACCACATCTAAATGGTATCTACTAAACACCCCTGATACTGTCTTTGCAGGTCTCCACCCCACTGTTTCCCTATATCTAACCTGGACGCTCTCGCCCTCCTTGCAGGTGAGGGGCGTCTCCACCATGCTGTAGTCCTTGCCCAGCACCCAGCTCCGGTCGATCTGCTGCGCGTTGTTGGCCCCCGGCGACGTGATGCCGTGGGCCCCCAGCGTGTCCCGCTTAGGGGGCTGCGGGGCCCTCCGGGAGTGGTAGATGTTGAACACCACGTCTCCTTTGCACACGTCAAAGTCCCAGGTGATGACGGAGGAGGCGTCTGTTATCTCGATCAACAGCTGGGGGGAGAGAGGGAGAACGCAGAACGTTGGACAGGTGGTCATTTATCATGTGCACAAGTTGCAGTCTTGTTGCTGGGTTGTAGTGTTCTATAACATTCAGCAGGGGGAACCCTAACACACACATTTCCAAATACTTATTTTTACTGGCCTTTGCACAAATTGATCTTGCAAAGTCCCATTTTATACTCGGAGCCATGCTTGTTATCTTTGCATTGACTAACTCTCTGGATACCTCATGTGGAGAGCCCTTGAAGATGCTGGCGCTCTTGTAGATGGTGTCGGCCCACAGGCGAGTCTCTTCGCTTTCTAGCTCCTCTGGAGTCCTGTAGAGAGACTTGGGCACCATCCCTCCCTCTGGCACTTCACACTATTGACACACACACACACACACGCACACGCACGCACACACTTTCAATTACGCATGGTCACGATCATCATAAAAATCATGCACGTAAGGAACAAATCCATTGCACGATAACATTTAAAGTTATAATCAAGTCAAGTAATAATCAGAATAAACGGTGCATTCAACATAGGATTTTTTGGGGTTTGGAAAAGCCTGTAAGACATGAATAGCAGCAGGCTCACCAGGCAGTCTCCTCCCAGAAAGTCGGGGATGACCTCCTTGTCAATGTAGTCCACCAGGCCTCCGGGTCCCTGGTAGTCGTTTCCCGCATACACCAGGAACTTCTTACGGGTGTTCTCATCTATGAAGGGACTCACCTGAACGGGGAAAGCGCCCAAAGCGGTAGGGTTAGAGTTCATATAGTTGGTGTTTCAGCGTGCAACGAGACAATGGCTATTCATCACTCAAACGCTATGCTACAGAGAAAAAAGGAAGAGAGAAAGATGTAGTGAAACTAACAGAGAGAACGTGCCAAAGGCCAAAACAAAAAGAGAGTTGGCAAGAGGAAGCAAAAAAGAGAAAGCAACAGAAGAAAAAAAAGTGAATACAAAGGAAGAAGTAAGAACAGAACAAAAGAAAGACTGTGAAGAAGAGAGGGGGCGAGTGGAGGAGCGGTTCTCACCAGAGTCCAGAGCACGGGGAACACCCGCGGGGCCCTCAGTATGAGCAGGCGGCCCAGGGTCTCGGGGTAGTTGGCCTCCACCACCTCGATGATCCGCAGCAGGGCCTTGACCCCCGGCCTCCACAGGTGGCGCATGTTCAGACCCTCCAGGTCCACCAGGCACGTCCAGCAACTAGTGGATACCGACACCGGTACACTGCATTACTCTACAGGGGCTAACATTTGTGCCTAGCACGTTTTTTTCTTCAGGTCAATCACTGATTAAGAATTAGTGGGGTGGGGGAGGGAAGTTGGGGGGGGGGGGGTTAGGTTTATACCTGATGGGCCGACCGAACACTCTGGTATTCTCCTCACAGCGCCTCAAACCCTCCTCATTGATGGCCAGGACCTGGGAGGAGAGAGAGTCAGAATGGCCAACACTTTTATACGAGTAGAACAACCCTCCTCCACGGTCACCGAGCGTCTGTGATCCCACTTTAAAAGCGGGTATGTCTGGACTCACCTGTCTGAGAAGAGCCTCCTCCCCCAGAGCTCGTACTAGCCCCTTGGTGTCCATCTGACCGAGTCGCAGAACATAGAGAGGCCGTCCATCTACACAGTGACAAACACAAAGAACGTTGGTGTAAATATCACATTCCTTTTGTAACAGCTACACCTACAGCAGTAGGAAAAAGGCGCAGTAACCTATGTAAATACAAGATATTGACTAACAACTAGATATTCTTCTTTGGAGGCAGCTTTCCTGATTGGTGGAGGAAAGCGTCTAATAAAAGTTCTCACTGTGACTCATGCCAGGATAAGGGAGTAGTTTTTTCTCCGTGACTCATCGATAGAACCTAGCATAATAAAATACTGAGCCCAATAAAATGCTATGAGAGCCAAGATTGAACCTGTTTCAACAAGCCTAATCCCTCCGCAGCTCATACTAACCTGGCATATGCCTACGACATTGCCTCAACATTGCCTCACGCTACCCCAATGAACTAGCTAAGAGTCTCCCGAGTCCCTTGCTGTATAGAACAGCGGCGCTACGACGCGGCGTCACCGGCGGTGGGCTGTACCTCTGTCGTGGTGGTGCCAGCCCCCGGTGTAGTAGTCCTGGAGGGGCTGCGGACGCTCCCAGGACTCCAGCAGAAAGTCCACCTGGTGCTGCTTCCTCCAGGTCAGGGACTGGCACAGGATCTCCCTGGCCTTGTCCACGTTGAAGTCCCTGGCGCGCAGGAAGCGCAGCACGTGCTGGTCCTTGGGGATCTGCGGAGGTTAGGGTTGGTCAGTGTTGAAGGAAGGCGACGGAGGAGGAGGAGGAGGAGGGAGGGTTGTTTGGCTGTGGGATTAGCTGCTGTGACCTGGGAGCGCGTGTGTGTACGTACGAGACGGTGTGCCGAGAACGTGTGCGAGCGTGCGCTTGCCTTACCTTGCCCTTGTGCATCTCCTGCAGCCACTGGCGCAGTCGGATCAGGCAGCTCTCCTGAAGTGGGGTCAGGTCTCCGAGGTAACGCCTGATGTAATCTGCATCCAATTTATCTGCAACCCAAAAAAAGACAAATACCTCACTCTGCTGCATTGTCTTCTTAGCATTATATGTCCAACGGAGCCAATGGAATGGAATTGAAACTTTAAATATAAGGCATACATATTTCAGAACTTGCGGAGTTGTGCCAGGGAATTTAACTTAACGTAATATAGCCTGGTGTGATTTAATATCCTAGTGTGACTAGCTGGCCCACTGACCGTCCGGGGAGCCAGCCGGTGGCTCTGCGGGGCTGGCAGGGTCTTTTTTGGAGGGCCCTTCCTTTGTGCTGGCCACTGGCGCAGCTTTGGCAGTGGTGAGGGGCAGTTGGAGCTTGGCAACTGGGCTGCTGGCTGCTTCCGGGGCGACGGTGGGAGTCCAGCGAGGGATGCTAGTAATCCCCTCCTCCTCCAGCTCCCGGAGGAAGTACTCGATGATCTCCTTGCCCTGGGGAGCACACGAGTGGGGAAGGGGAGCAGCGTGAGTACAGATCGCACCTGTGATGACTCGGCACCGCGGGGCAAACACGGCGTCTTTGTTGACACGCGCCAGCCGCATCGCCTGAGCACACACTCAAAACACGCACTCAACACACGCACTCAAAACACGCACGCCGCGGGCAGCAGCCCAGCTGAGCCGGATACGTACAAGACGCAAAGTCAACAAATGAGACACGGCATCCTGGTGAACACACACACACACACACACACACACAGACACACACACACACACACACACACACACACACCAGAGGACGTGCATCAAGTCAGGCCTGGATCATGTGTTTACATAGCAGCTGGCATGTGACAGACACTCTCCCATATCTGCAGGCCATTCGCACGCCACACAGTTCACGGGGACTAGTCGGAAAGATCTGTCTGGAACAAACGCTCTGTACACACCTTTTTAATACTGCTGGCATACTGCTTCATGGCTAGCCTCTCTGCTGTACTCTCGAAGCCAAAGAAGGACTTGATGTCCAGACTGGCTACTTGCTCAAAGCACGTCCACTCTTCATTCTCGGGGTGAACCTGGTGAGGAGAAAATGTATTAACAACAAAATCAATAAAGTGCCTATAACAAAGACCTAGATAGCAGAGTCTAAGCTACAATTCAAAAAGAGTTTAAAGCATCCACAAGTCCATCTCAGTGACTACAATTCAAATGTTACAAATATGGTGGGAGATTATCTTTGGAAATCAAACCACTGACACAGAAAATCAATACGCGTGCGGTCCTCATTCTCATTCGGTGAATGTGTTGGTGATGGACTTACCGTGTAGTGGCAGACCTCGTCGACCACGACCCTGTTGGAGAAGGTCTCGTTGGTGACCTCAATGCGGAGCTTCCTCTCCCTGCGGTCCAGTGTGTTACTCTGAAGGAAGTAGAGGTAGTCCACACCTGCCATCTTCACAAGACACGGCGACAGGAGGAATCAACACAGCGTGAAACGGAGCGACAGGAAACGAAATGAGGGAGATGATTCTTTGGGGAAAGAAACGATTGACAGAACCAAATGAAAGTGAGGTACCCTCTTGAGCAGTCGTGGGGCGTCCACTTGCACTTTACAGCGCCGTTCCGTCCACGTTGTGGACCCGTCCTCACTGTGGCGCTCGCTGATGACCTCACTGTCCACAAAAATTGGTACGAGGTGGCACTTAGGAAACCTCCTAACATAGGCCTAGAAGAAAAGGAGAAAAACAGAATGACAGAGTCAGATGATGAATGAGAGAAGGCTTACCAACTTCATACAGTTCAGTGTGAAAGTAAACAGACAGTGCACGGTTTCAGGGTCAAGCTCAAAAACACTTTGGGACAATAAAACAGTCATACGCCTTTCAGAAACAGCTTCTGGCGTTAGACGTCAAGACACTTAACGGTTATGTAGTGCGTTGAACTACTTTTCTTTTCTTTCCTTTAGTGCTTTATGGGTCATATAACAATCAGCGAGAGTCAATATTCCCACGTGCCCCCCCCCCCCATGTCAATATTGACACCCAAGTCTGTGTATCTAGCATAGGCTTGAGGACAGCGCCGGCACCTCTCAGGGACAAAGGTTTCCCTCCCGCCAACCTAATAAACCAGTTGGTTCATGTGACAGTCAGCTGTGTCATACAGTGTTCTGCAATATAAGTCTTGTTAAACCGCATGGACTGGTTCGCAGTGCATGGTTGTTATGAGCTAGTGATATACTCAAAAGAAAATGCATGATGATGATTAAAAAAACCTGTCAAGTATGGAACCTCGAAAACCAGGATTTCGTTAGGATAACCCCCTTGCCATTGGATCTAAAGTTAAAAGCCACAACCCCCTACGAGTTGGCTAGGTAAACTGGTAGGAAAAATGCTTAGGCCTATACAAACTAGAGCCGGTTGACCGATATTATGAGCACATCTCTGATCCTTTATTTAACCAGGTGAGTGCCATTGAGATAGATATCTCATTTACAATGGAGCCCTGGTCAAGACGAAACCATCAGCATAAAACATTAGAACAGACGTGAATGAGACAGGCAACACGTAGGCCTGCATATTAAAACAATATGGCATTGCAGATCTCTGTCACAAGTGTCTGATAAGCACACTTAAGAGATCACTGCAAAAATAATTAGTGTTTACGTATATAGGTCTACGCGTAAGAATATAAGCTTATGTATATAATTCTTTGTCCCTAATATCACCAACCAACCACCCCCCCCCCCACACACGCACACACACACACACACATACACACACCAACAACAAATCCAGTTATCG
>JAVQIZ010007920.1:0-10111 GCA_036023535.2 Galaxias brevipinnis
GTTCTCGGTCTGCTATGTCCGTGTCCCTCTTCTCTCGACGGTGTCTCTCGCTCCAAGCCCCCATCGCGTTGTCTGGAGTGGGCCAGTGTAGATGTTTCTGGAAGCTGTGAAATGCTACGTGTTGTTCCAGGCAAACGTCCAGCCCTAGTCCAATCTATTGGTGATAAATTCTGGTATAACTGGTATAACTTCCTTTCACTGAAAGGGCCATGGAGTGGGGTGGTGGGGGGGTATTGTTTCTGTTTTGGGGTTAGTCGGGGAGGACCAGAGTTGGGTAAAGTTCCTTTCACTGTTGTTTACTACACATAATTTACTACTGGTGAGGTTATTTTATGTTTGAATCCAGCGGCCTGTTTTGAAACGCCCTCCAGTACCTCAGACATGGTGAATTTGGGAGATGAAGCCTGGCAAGGACAGTAATGTTTAGTACAACGGCAGCCAGTTAGCGATGAGGAGCGAGGCCCCCCCCCCCGGTTACCCTATGGGACGCAGCACCTTTTCTTTTCTCTGCTGTTCGTTTTCTCTATCCCTCTTTCTTCCCCCAGTGTTTGCCCGTTCATCTGGCTTCCTGTCCATTTGTCTCTCTCTTCCTCTCTTCCTCGCTGGCCAACTCTCGCTGTCCTGAGACAGCCCAGTCTGCCGCGCCCAATCCAGGGGCAGAGGGCTCCCACAGTGACTCACCAGGCTGGGGGCGGAGCTTTAGACCCACAGGACTGACCTGTGGTAAAGGGTGGAGGGATTGGTAATAGGAAAGGACACTACTGAGACCCATGTCGCTTTCCTGGGTGTGTCTCAGTCTGGGCGCTGGGCTCAAACCCACAGGACTTTTTGCCAGAGTAGGTCTCAATGCTCGGTTGCTACACACACACACACACACTCACACTCGCACACACACACACGCACACACACACACAGTCTCATATAGTACATGCACACACAGACGTTTTGTGTCTCCGTCATCAAATTTTTGTCAGTAATGGTCGCTACAGCTTCCTGTCTGTCCCCGCGGGGCCTCCTATGACTTCCTCACATCTTGCCAGTCTTCCCTCTCCTTTCCTGTCCTTCCCTGAGGGAGCTGGAGAGGAAAAGCTGCCTGTGTGTGTGTGCGTGTGTGTGTGTGCGTGTGTGTGTGTGTGTGTGTGTGTGTGTGTGTGTGTGTGTGTGTGTGTGTTTCTAACCAACAATTCTCTCACACACAATAAGCACATTTCTTTCATTCTTCAAACCACACACTTTGCTTTCTGGGAAACACAGAAATCTCACACCCTCTCAATCCTTTGGCCCGGCGACACAGCTACAACACCCGCTCCCACGCACGCGCTCACATCTACTCATTCAAACACACACACACACCTTTTCCTCCCCTCACCTTTTCCTTCCTACCGTGTGTCTGTCTCACGTAAGCCTTTCTCTTCGTTCCCTTCCCTCTCCCTGAAAGCGACACCGGGACGTGCACGTTTCCTCCCGTCGTTCCCTGCGGTCGCTTTACCTTCATGCTGCTACATCATCATCACGCCACCCTGCCTTTTCCCACCGCTCCTCTTCCCCTCCGTCCCTCCGTTCTCCACTCCGTCGGCTTATCAGCCCTGGGCTGTTTGACATTTCGTCCAAACTTCAGTAGCAGGTATTCACATCCCTCCCTGAATCACTGATGAGAGTCTAGACTCTCGGTTTCACACCCTCCTCACATTTCTCGCCCTTTTCAATAAGGTCCGGTCGCTCACTGTAGTTTGGCATGCAATAGCACGACTAGTCTTTTTTCATGACATGTCATTTCAACATCCTGTGCCCAATAGAGGATCGGTCCCATTTAAAGCACTGGCCTTGCCCCTCGCCTTTTTGAAGGACCACTGGACTCTAATTGGAGTCGTGATATCTGTCCAGACTCCAGACAGATCCCACGGTCAGAGAGAGTGAAAGAAATAAGAGTGGCAGAGCTAGCGTGCAAGTCACAGCCAAACAGCCCTTCTTAAGCCCCATATTCAGCTGTAACAGAATTCGATGAAGATTTAAAAGAAATATGGAGAAGGGAGTTTCAGAGAGTTTGGAGGTGTATTTTTCTACTGGAGTAGCAGGTGTATCAATATTAGCTTAGGTTTATATGAATTCCATCAGTGGAGTGTGCCGGCCAAGAGAGGGCCATGGTGTGGGGTGGTGGGGGGGTGTTGTTTCTGTTTTAGGGTTAGTCAGGGAGGACCGAAGTTGGGTAAGGTTGTGAGTGGGGAAAGAGGTGTGGTCATGAGGAGAGCAATGTGATGGAGCTGTGCTATTGGTCCGTAATCTGGACTGGAGGGGAACAGAAATGGATTGTATAACAGCTGGAACATTTTCTGGCAGGACCTGCACATTCTTTCATCAAACCGACCCTTTCAATCTCCTTCTTTCCTCTCGTCCAAAACACAGCCACTTACACCTGTCAACGACGAGGGAGGAACAAATGTAAACCCTTGTTTCGAGAGTTTGGCCTGAGATATATCCGTTTGTTTACCACTCACCTCTCACTTGTAGTAGCACACTGCCTCATTGATATTCCTGCCATTCCACATTCTTTCAGTCAGCTACCTGTGGACATATAACACCTCTCGTGGCTGCTTAAAAACAATGAGCTTAACACAGTGCCAAATGAATATACCAGTTTTGGCACAGCCACACTCCGCTCACAAACATGCCCGCACGTGCCCCATTCTACCTGGCTTACCTCTACCTCCCAGTCTTACTTGTCGATAGATTACCCAGGGCCTGGGAGGAGGTCAGGAACAAGAGGCCGAGGAGCGGAGAGAGGAGAGGGAGCAGGGATCAGCTGGCAGCCTCCTTTCCATCTGGTTCACATCCAGAGCTCCTTTCCCACTGATTCCCCTCTCTCTCTTTCTGGATTAACTCACAGAAAGTGGTGGCTTGGACACCAGAGCTTTGACCTGCAGCCAGGCAATCAGCCAGTGTGTCAGTGTTGGCCCTTTCTCGGCCCCTGACGCCGGAGCTCTGTGTCTGTGAACAGATCGGCTGCTGGACTAGATGCAATTTATTTGTTTTTTACACAGGGTCCAGTAGAAAAGAAATAACGTTAGCTAGCTAGTTAACGTAAATTAAAATCATAACAACTACACCATAGCATCTTGATCGGAGACCAGTTCAAAGCAATCTTTGCAAACAAAATATATAAGTTATACAGTCATAAAAAATTATAATTTGGGAAGAACAAAACATAAGCTGCGTGTACCACTAAAATGACAAAATGTGCACAAAAAAAAAGAATCTGAGAAACACTAAAATAACGAGCTCCATTGAGCTTAGCCTGCCTTCAAGGGTGCCATAGCAACAATGGATGAAGTCAAAGAGTACCAGTAGCTTTGCGACCAGATGCTAGCTTCATCCCGGGTAGTCTGCAGGATAAAGAATGAGGACGTTTGGTGGTGAAATTTGGGGAGTTCTTATGAACGGTCCATGAAAGGATTGGATGAAATGGAGTTACTTAGCCTGACTGATGTTTTTCTCACATCTCTCATTTCGTTGGGTTCCCCCCGCGGTTTGGCGCGGTCCAGCCCATACACCACTATTTCACATGGCCTTTCTCACATGATGCTAGGTGAAAATGAAAGGGGACTCGGCCCTTCAGATCCCGCTTCCTTTCATGTCCATCATAATGCCGTTGAGCGGCCGTCCCATTCACACGCTCGTCTGAGTGGTGATGTCACTGCTAGCATGGAGCTACTTGGAATGCGGACCGTGGTGCCCTGGCTGAATGGCTGAGAACAACCCCTCTGGAACCCCAATGGCTTTAGAAGTCCAACCTCTGGCACCCGTAGCCATGTTGGACCCGGAGGCCAGGGGGGGAGGGGGCGGGGGGGTCCGGCAGTGCTGGTTGACGTCATGGCAGCATTGAGGACAGATTAGTGTGGACTCGGGACACAAAGCCTGGTGATTTAAGCTTCCCCTCCTCTTTCGATTTGGCTTTCTTACAGTGTTCTCTCTCTTTCATACTCTTCTTGCGTACTATATACCCATCTATCTTTTACTGGTGATTTATCCTCGTCTTTATTGCCCCGTCTCTTCCTGCCTCTCCAATATCAACCTTCCCTGTCTATTTATTCAACTATCTTTCTTCTCCAGCCACAGGGATCTCTCCAATACTTTCTCCTCCATGGCACAGAGACTCATTTCCTGAGCTCATATGCATTTCAAAAGCTCAGGGAGGCACCTTGTACCAAAGCGGAGAAACGAGCACAGCGCTGAGCCGCATACTGAAGACGTTGGCTCTGTGTGTTTGCTGTCCAGACAGACTATGGGTTAGCGGGCTAATTCGAACGTCCTTAGTGATTCGAAAGGCATTTCAAATGTTCTAGTTCGTTCCGTAGTGTGTTCACGAGAAAGTATAAAATGGCAGACTCAGGAGGTGCCCTCGCTTGTTCTGACATCCCTAAAGGTTCGGTCCCGCTTTCCTAACATCCCTGTGAAATTGCCGTGCAAAGCCAATCAGCGGCCGTCTCCATGACTGTTGGGGTGGTGATGAGTGAATGGGAGCAGCTTGAATGGTGGTTGATTGACTCTCGGTCTGCTTTGTTTCAGGATGAGCTGGACCTGACCGACAAGAACCGGGAGGCCATGTTTGCTCTGCCCGCCGAGAAGAAATGGCAGATCTACTGCAGCAAGAAGAAGGTGAGTGACACAGCGCTTTGTGCTCATCGCCAGCACTGGTGCTGACCCTCAGTTGAACTGGTAATGTAGACCCGCCTTTGGCGACCTCCAAAACATACCCTCTAGTTGGATGGTTTCTCTCTATAACAATATCCTGTTTCTGTTGTCCACATTTCTCTTGCTCCATGTTATTACCTATTATATGATATGCACAGAAACACACTCCTGTACGCACTTTGAGCCAACGTTCCAGGAACTCGGCAGCGTCAAGGTTGTCAACATGCTGCGGAAAGGGTAAACCATTTGGGTTAGTCCTCCGCTTCACCCCTCTCTCTCTCTCTCTCTCGCCAAAATATCCCAGCGCCCCTGAGCTCTATAGCTATTCACAACGACCTACCCCAGACTCCATCTGTGGTCCATTCTCCACATGGATATAATAAGAAAAAGAGCATTTAGGCCCCTTCCTTGAATGAAGTCCACATAAACCTCCCCCTTTACGCAGCTTTGCCAACTTCGTTTTATTTAGGCAAAGCCCTTTTCTTTTAAGTGCATGGCAAATCTACCAATAGTTCCCAGGGTAAGCATGCTATAGTGTAGTGATGTGATACACTCTGACACTTCAGGATGAATAAGTTAGTGCACACCTCACTGGTGTCTGTGTGCGGGGGCGTGTGCATGTGTGTGTGTGTGTGTGTGTGAGTGAGCGCACACATACGTATAAGACACAGCTTTGATTTGCAGATTAACGTTCTCATCATCATTCTTAAAAGTTAGTGTTCGAAGGACATCATTATTCCTATCCGATCAACATAATATCCGTGATGAAATTTCGAACGGTATTTTGCCACCACTGTTGTGAAGGCAGTGTGTTTCCAGCCACACTAACTGAATGGTGTGGAAACAGTCCGTTGGCAGTACTATGCCTTTCGTGGAAGGGACCTCACAGTTCTAGACGGAATGCCGTGCAGAGTTGGGATAGATTCTGTTGTCATCCCTCCCATGTCTCCCCCGTCAAAAGCCATTTCCTTTGTGAGTGCGCCGTACGAAAACAGGCCGTGTCCCAGCCAGGAAACGGAGAGCGACACGGAGAAGCCAGGCACAACGGAAAGAAGGAGCCGAAACCAAACAAACACCTTCATTCATGGCCACAGCCGGTGTAATGGAGAATGGCAAAAACAACTCGCTCAGAACGTCGAATTAAGTGCATCTGTGTGTGATCAGAACGTAGAGGCAAGCACACACACACACACACGCACACACACACACACACACACACACACACACACACACAAGTCTGCCCAGTACACGTTCAGACACGTGCGCGCTGAAAAGCCTACCTTGACAGATAAACATAGGAGGTGTACGTACAAATGCGAGCGCACGTGCACACAAAAAAGTCGACCATGACAGATAATACACTAGATGTGCATGTACAGATACAAGCACACGCCAATGCAGGCGCACGCACACATAGAAGTACAGTAGCGGCCTGTGTTTGTCGGAATCTCAGCATGACAGTGATTTGAATGGGAAGTACCTCAGTGGCATGGCGTAGCGCAGAGTAGAATTTCCTTCAGTCTAGAACAGTGGTCCTGTTGTTTGCATGGCCAGCCGCGCTCTCTGGTCCAGGCCGTGGTCGAATAACAACCCGAGAGCCATTGACTACCCTTTGGAAGGACAAACAACCTTATTTAAACGTGCGGTCGTAGAATCAGCGGTCAAACAAGGCAACGCAGGTCAACACACTCTATTGCTCCTCGCGTCGATTTGCCAGCAGATTACAACGGCATGCATTATTTGACTAATGATTTTGTTAATAGAGAAGCAATAAAGCCATTCATGTATGTAGAGCTTCAGATCATCACTTTCTAAATACACAAGGTACGGTGTTATAATATCCATTATGCAGTAATTCAAAAGCAGCGCCTTAGAAACCATTACTTTTAGAAGGAATTTGCTGTGAAAGTCGATGACGATGGAGTTTTCGAGTGGGCATCTTTGTTCCTGGATGTTTCATTAAAATGGTTTGATTTTAGAGTGCTTTTGCTCCGATAGTGGAACCCAGTCATGTAAGGGACTTATGTCTCATCGAGGCAGTCGAGTGTACCCTTCCTGCAGTTGCCAGAACATGCTGTTGATATTTGGAGGCTTTACAGAAACTGGTCATGTATCACAACTTCTGACCTCAGGCTCCCTGTCACAGTGCGGGGTATTAGATGAGTGTGTGTGCATGTGCGTGTGTGTGTGTGTGTGTGTGCTCCTTCCCAACCAGCTCTCAGGTACAGTGGCAGATGTACTGCCTAATGACAGATGTGAGTGGAGAGGCTCTACAGGGTCTGCTGACTGCCATTAGCAGGGCCACACTGACACACTCTGTCTACTGCCTAATCCTGGCTTATTATGCCCACCCATTGCTGTTAAAGGGAAGTCATGTAAGGTGACGTCTGTTTACACATTATCCACTGCGCCTCATTTCGCTAAAAGGGGGATTTCTAATCAAATATGATTTGGTTTGAATAAATGAATTATCATCGGAGGAACTATCCAAGTAGGTATTTAAGTTGCGGCGCCGTAGATGGCATCATTTAAAGAATAAATCGCTAAGCCGTGTCCTCACACATTCTACCCTCACTTGACACTTAGCCACTGGGCTAACAGTTTCAGCCATTGAGGCAATGTTTCCTGACTCCATAGACGTGGATGAAAGCTTTGTTTACGAGTCTTTTTGCAAAGCTGTGTAACACTAGCTACCTGCTAGCGATGGACAAACACAAAAAAACATAATTTTCCAGAATTCAATATCCTGTCCATTTCCTCTCTTTGGGTGAGAGCTCATATCCCAGCTTCCATAAATAAATATTCCCTGTGGAGAGATTGGCCCCTTCAGAATGATTGACATTCCTGTTGCTGCTGCTGGTTCTACACATTTCTTCACCGGTATCAGGTCTGCCTGTACCAAATAAAAAAAAAGTTATATTGACTTAATGATACATTATAATATAATATTCGCCTTTTTAGTACATTATGTTGGATTTCCTCTGGCGTTGGCCATAGTCTCAGCTGCCGTGCACAGTAGAACCGCTCACGTGTCTCCAGCTCCCGGGAGTTCAGCCAGGATCCCCCAGCGCCTCTTTGAACCCATGGGAACACAGCAGAAGGAACCGGCCAGCCAACAAGCCGAAACCCGAGAGCAGGAGAAACACTTTAGCGAGCAGCTCGGAAGCCAAGGGCTGGACTTGTGGAGGTTGGCCTGCGACACAGAACAATTGCACAGAACAGAGGAGCAAGAGACCGAAGGGAGACGGTGCCAAAGCCCCCCCAAACATAAAGGCGAAAGGGGCCGTCCCCTGAGTTCCAGTGCCTCGTCCTGTGGAACGCGATGTGACTGCGAGTGCGTGTTTGGTCTGTGTCTAATGGGGTCGTGACGGAGCAGATATTACAGTTGGCCAAAACAAACCGTGCCAGTGTTCCTCTTTCCAATGTGCTTGCTCCACCCCCCCCCCCCCCTCATCTTTTTGTAATAAAGAGGAGATTCTCTGAAATGAGACGGAGGGGTTTAGAGTAGAAGAAATAGAAGCAGCCCCCTTGGCATTCCAGACTGCCTTGGTCTGCTCGGTGTACGTAGGTTGTACTGCGTATACGGCTATTATTCTATCCAGACTGTATATCTCTGGTCCTGACTGAAGGGATTGCTGTGACAAGTGTGTTGCTTTATGCAATAACACATTGGCTTCTTGTTGTCAAAGAAGAATGATTGAAATGCTCCGTAATTAAATATATTATACTGTAGTTGTTTCTATAAGTATAGTTGCCTGTCACGACTTGACTAGGAACTTAACCTTTAGACAGCGGGAACATCTTCACGGTATTAACTGATACAATGCCAGAGAGTCCTGTCGTTAAGGCACGCAGTTCATGAATCACGCTTGATGGAGCAGTGCAGCCAGCAGAATGAACAGTGTGTACAGTTGGAGACTGATGGGTTGAGACCTCTACATACCAACACCTAGTCTGGCCAGGAGATGCATGCCACTGAAATGCTTTATGAGAGAGGGAGATGGAGGAGACTGTGGGCAGGCAATTGTCACCTACATACAGTATTTATGATAGACCGACACACACAAACACGCAGAGAAAGAGAGAGAGCTCAGGCAAAGTTGAGTACAAATACATTGCAGTGCTGCAGTATTTGGAGGCACATATAAAGACACACTTCTGCCCGCCCAACACTCCCTGTGAAGTAATTCTGTTATTATGCTTTACTCCAGTGAGTGTGTCTGTTTTTGTAGATTTCATACCGCACGGCCAAGATGTTTGACTCTTGGCAGGAATTTAATAACCAAGCCACAAGGGAAGGTTTATTATTTCTTCACCCTCTGCAAATGGCAAATATTCAGGCTCAGCCTGGTCTACAGCTGTATTGACACCCGAACCCCCCAAAAAAGCCTGTCTAGTAATCACCTCTCATTTGTTAGAACACAAGAACACAAATTACAGTATTTTCACATGTCTTGTGAAACTGTCAACTTAAATGGCTTGTTGAACTCCTGGACACGTTTTAAGTTGTTCAGACGCCCATAATTCCACGCAAGGATTGAAGAGAGGCAGTTAAGCTGTTAATCTCGGTGTCAAAATCTGTCTGGCGGTGTGTCCAGACTGTGCCTGTAAAATTATGATAATACGAAAAACAAAAGCACACAAAGTTGTCAGGGAGAACACAGAGGCCTTTTGTTTTGATGCTGTGGCGACGTTCAGCAGGACTAAAACGTTGTTGCTATTCCAGCCCACAGACAATGCGGTTATCCAGCAGTACTGTTTGTTTAGTCACCAGGCTACTCCCAGTGACTTTGTTTAACCTTACAATCAGAACGAGGTCTATTGTTGTCAACTCTGCTGACAACAAACACTTTAAAAATAATTCGTCTAGATTACTAGAAATGTTCATTTTGTACGCCTACTGCAAATGTAAGGGTGGAGTTTACTTCACTGTTGGTTATGCTAAAGCCGTTGTTACAAGAGTAACTTTTCAAACTGTATAGAAAACGTTTTTTGATTTTGCTGTGATATATTGTTATGAAAACCATTCCTCACAATTTCACGGTCCTGGTTGCACATGCATATTTCCCTGGACATGTGTTGTTGTGTTATCTACCCAGGCAGGCAGACAGAGGCACATGCCTAGCATTCATCCTCAGATCAATTGTTCCCTTTAGTTTTGTGGTTCATACATGTTGCCCTGCGTTGTAATGCATAGCCATGGTAGTGCTGACCTATAGATCACTGCAGTGGTTCTGACTCAGATCTCAACATCCAACGTTCATCCACGACTGCCTGTTTTTTATTTTACTTTTCTCAATCTTCCAATTCAATCGGTGGGTTTGCATACCCATAACAACAACATCAACCATACTCATAAATCCACTAGTTCTTCAAATGCCGGCTAACCAGTGCCAGACGAGAGAGAGAGAGAGAGAGAGAG
>JAVQIZ010007928.1:0-15272 GCA_036023535.2 Galaxias brevipinnis
ACAGCCTCATGGCGGTCAAGAGCGACACAGACTATGTGTAATATGGAAGCAGCAGTGAGAAAGATATCAGTGCTGGAGTGGAGCTGGCAGAATGTGTCTCCATAGAACCAGCAGCCTTGGACTGTCCGTGTCATGCTGAATGGAACAACAGTTACACCCACCAGCAGATCTACTACAGCTAAAGAGAGAACAACCACATTGGTGGGGCTGTGGAGCTGTTTAAAATGAGCAATACCCAAAATTACCACAAAGTTCCCTACAATGTTGACCAGTATGCAACAACCAAACACCATATAAAGCCAGCATTGAGCCTCTACACTATACTCTGCCCTGATACAGGATAAATTATTGCCCGGGTAGCAGAGCTGTTCATCAGATGGCTTGTCCAACATCATCAACACAAAGAACTGTTACAAAACAACCGAAGAGAGACAGTGTAAATGGAGACAGAAACAACGAGAGGGGATCTAAAGAGATCCGCCTCCTCACTGAGAATCACAAGCATTTATAAGCCTCATACACTTGTAAGGACAAACCTTTTCGACAACTCTCAAACCACAAAAGATCAAGACCACATGATTGACACTATATATATCCAATAAACACCTTTGCTTTAACTTGCCAAATAGATGGGAGGATGTTATTGGTTCAGGATGCTAAAGACAGATAGTGGTAGAGACAGTAGAATCATCATTAATCTAATTTTGAACAGTACTTTATCGGGCCTTCTTTGGTTTGAAACCACCACACATAATTTCTGCTTATTTTAAATCAACATAAAACATTTTGTTGCCAGAAATGCACAAATATTTATATTTTATATTTTACACGGCACATACAGTATGCTGTCTCTGTGAGGCGAGATAGAGGGATTGCTGTTTTGAAAGACAAAAGCTAGGGTGTTGAAAAGAGCCAAAAAGTAAAACAGTCTGTGCCTTGAGGAGGGACAGGAGGTTGATGTCATCAGTTTGGTTGATAAAAAGCATGATCATTACTCTTACAGTATGAAGAAATCTTGAAAATATTATCCCTCTTCACTTTTAAAATGTATATATAGAGGTATTTTATTTAATTACACTTGTTTCTAGACGCCCTGCAGGCAGACAAAACACAGTGAAGCATTTTATTTTGTTTACCATCTTATAGATATAGGTAGATGTTTCATTCATCTGAGTGATATATTTTTGTAAAATTTTACTACTTTGAAATGTTTTAGTAAATGTTTTTGTTCCTGTCTCCAATCAAGAGGTATCTTATGAACACTTACTATCCAATGCACACTTACTCAGGGCAAGACTACATTAATGTCACAAATACTATTTCTGATCATTCGTCAAATCAATTGTAGTTCAGCTAACCTGAAAGCGGGGCCTGACTGAAAAGGTTTGGGTACAAAGTAACAAATTGCTCCTGTCACCCTCCTCAACCCCCATCAATGGGAGGATATATGGATGGTTGTTTTGTACAGCAGAACATTTCAAACACAGAGCTGCCCCTATGTGCATTGCAGTCAGTGTACATTGCTTGTATGTTCAAATAGCAGCTCACCTGTGTTGACAAACATGGGACATTGGGACACAGGGACTGATACAGGGACTGAAGTACACTTCAGAAATCTTGTAAATATAAAAAATTACTCCTCAAAATTTTGTTATCAACATCAGTTTATTTTTCATAACTATAGAAATTTTTGTTGGAACCCTTTACCCATGATTTGATCAGTAAGGCTGAACATCCTGTCATGAGTAGAACTGGGTATCTTAGGCTCTGGCTTTAGCCTCCGGGCGGCAGAGTTGTAACGAGTCACCAAATATTGCGACTCGAGTCGAGTGATTTGGAACAGAGACTCGAGTCGAATCGAGTGATTTGGAACAGAGACTCGAGTCGAATCGAGTCTTTCACATACAAGCACGAGTCGAGTCACTATTGTTGTTTGAGTCGAGTAAATTTTCTGGCCCAAGTCACTTCGAGTCACTAGCTCGGATATTTTGTCTCAGCTGAACATTTCAGATTTGTTTTACAGATTAGGATAAAAATAGAAATTAGACGTCTGTTCAGTAAAAGGAGCCTGATTCTACTGCCAATCTCACTGTCGAATCGTCGCAAACTGTGGTTATGAAACAAGGATCACAGGGGGTGCTGAATGTCTGATTTTACATAGAATTGCTTGGTTTCTCAAAAACGAATCATGATATACAGCCTTTTTTGGTATACATTTCTGCATATTTCTTCAGAATTCACCCGTTTGTATGGTGTAGGTAGTGTTAAATAGTAGATACCCTTTTTGTAGTCAAGTATTTGTAATCAATATTAAAGGTTAGTAGGTATAGCAGACCATAGTTTAACAGTAGTTTTCACTATTGAGAAGAGTAGTGTGAGAGAGAGAGAGAGAGAGAGAGAGAGGGAGGGAGAGAGAGAGAGACAGACATAGTATGAGGGGAGGGGTGGTGAAACGTTGGCGAGCAGAGGCAGGACCCAGGATAATTAAGGGCACCAAATGGAGACAACACAGAGAATGAGGCAGGAAGAAGGGAAGCAATAACACTTAATGATTGTAAGAGACCTTTGTAGGAATGCAATATTAGTCAGACTGCTTGTCACCTTGAGAGCACGAGTAGTTTGGGATTAACAGATGCTAGGGGTGAACAGATGTACAAAGATAAGGAGGGGGGGTTAATTGACTCTGCTTCCTTAGTTTATGATAGGTAAGGATGGGGCTAGTTGTAAAGAGGGGTAAACTTTAAGGTTGATGGGACGAGCAGGCCTCAGAAAACAGATGGGTCAGAGGTGATTGGGAAAAGGGCATGTCTAATTAGCATGTTGGGGAGTTGCCAAACATTATGGGACGGAATATGTATAAAAAGACAACCTGTGAATGTTCAAGGTAGTAGAGAGTAGATTTTTTTTGCTCAAAGAATAACAACATGTAAAATCACCCAAAGCGTATCCAAAGCACGGCAAATGTGACAAAAATACATGGAATGGATTTTAGTTTAACTGAAGGCAGATAATTAAGGTTGACTGTACAGTGTATACAGTTTTTCTTAATTGCTTAACCCACTGTTTTGAAACAGGAAACATTGCATCAAAAACAAAACCACACTAGCCTAAACATTATATATTAATTGCAAAATGCACTAACATTACCAAAACGGAAAATAGTCTATCAAAACAGAACAACTTCTCATCTGAGAAGAATGTGTATTCATAACTGAAACTTCTGTCACCATACTAACACTAGCATAACAATATATATTTCTTGCGAAATGCTCTATGACATTCAAAACTGAAATTACTTCTCAAAACCAGATAAATTCACCAAACAGTAAAAAGTTGTCAACTAATTACAAGACGTTTGAAAAGCTATTACCTACTGGCACTCTAAATACTGACTACACCGATCAATATACAAACCACAAGCTTTCAATACTGGCAGTTGTGAATGAGACAGCTGACAAGTTAGGAGAAAACCAACATCCTCAGAAAAAAACATATGTCCCCAATTGTTTTTTATTGTCACTTACACTAGATGCAATGGCAAACAAAAGTTAAACATACCAACTACTGTGCAAAAATGACAGCTATTTTCAGAGCCAAAATATTTGTAATTTCCAGAGGAAGAATACAAATATCACTTTGCCTTGTAATGAAAATAGATAGTCATAAAAAACAGCTATTGTAATATGATGCATTATGTAAATCACAAAAATAAATCAGTGAACAGTCTCAATAAACTGCTTAAATTGTCATCTGTCTGGCCACATAGCCTCATCAACGTCGCAGAGTATGTCTTCCCTTGCAGTGCAGTGCAGGAAATATTGTCTTGCATGGGGACCCCACCCTTGGCAGGTTTCTGCAGAGATGTCAAGACAGCTTGAATTCATAGCATCATATTGTTATGAGGATGACGGTCGTACACCATCCATTTACAGGCTGTAAAAAACTCTTCAATGTTTAAAATGGAGAATACGGAGGGAGGAATTCCATGGCCATGTGTAGACGGGCCTCAAACCGTTCTCTCACTTGATGGGACTGGTTGAAGGCCACATTGACCAACATGACCACATGAACTGACCTAACTTCATCCCTGTCTTCTGGTGGCACAAGTTTGTCACATAGAGCATCCAAGAAGGCAAGGTGCATTCTGTGTTACAGTAAAAAATTACTATATCATCCGCACATTTTCACAACATTTTTACTGTATATGTAATTGATATCAGCTGTGAGCAATTGATTTACTAAATCGCTCAACCCTTTACAAACAACCTTCCCAAATCTCATACAAAACATACCTCAATGTGCACAAAGGAAAATGACAACAATCACTGTATCGATTGCAATAGCCACATCACAGTATTGCAAATACTCCCTATATGAAAATCGAAATAAATCTTATCACGACAAATCTACAGGGCAAAATGTTTGCCTAAATAATGTAAATGTTATCAACGCCACATTAATATGGTATATGTTCCCAATAGTCAAGTCACTATAGTGACCTATTTTAATAGGGTGATTGACTGATAAAAAGTGTTAACATATTGCATGTAAGGTGTCAATGAATGTAGCTGTGATTTACTTTTAAAGAGGGGTAAATGTTATCTGCTGAGATAACTTTATTTTGTAGACATGAGTTACTCAATAGATTTTTGTGGTTTGTGTTGAGAATTGTGTGTTCTGTTAGATAGTTGTGTCCACTGTTTTGTGATAGGCTGCATTTTGCGGGAAATCAATGATAAATTATATAAATGGTAAATGGACTGCTTTTATATAGCGCTTTTCAACCGGAATGGAACAAAGCGCTTTACAATGCTGCCTCTCAATCGCCCATTCACTCACACACAGACGGTGGCAGAGCTGCCATGCAAGGCGCTTGCCTGCACATTGGGAGCACCTCAGGATTCAGTGTCTTGCTCAAGGATCCTTTGACGCATGGACAGGAGGAGCTGGGAATTGAACCACCAACCCTAAGATCAGTGGACGACCCACAAAGTCACAGCCGCCCCTGATAGTGTTGTGGAGACTGTTGTGTTAGTGTTTTGATAAAAGAGTTTCTGTTTCATAAAAGTCGGTTAAGCTTTTGAGAAAAACTATAAACTGGACTGGCTGAAACGCTGGCTATTCCACCACTAGGTGCACACCGGCCTGCATTGAGACAGCACTAGGATAGTTTAAGTAGTTGTTTTGATTTTGTCTATAGCATTTGCAATAAGAAATATATAGGCTAAGCAGAAGAAATATAAAGGCTAATCTTTCACGAGAGTGTTTGATACCCCTGTAATCAGTAAAATATTTGCTTGACAACAAATCCTATCTTAAAGTAACCTGATATTAGCTGAGCAAGGTCCTAGCACTGTCTTTATTTTTGAACTAGCTAGCTCACATACGATTCATGCTCTAGATGTAAGACTCAACTAGTCATCCAACTTGGGTTAAATAGATCTGTGGCTAATGAGATTCTCTTTGGTTGGATAGGAAGGATTGCTAGATTAGTTTAGTAAAATTTGCGTTCATAATTCCACCGTCGCACGCACCGAGAGACAGTCTGAAGTGCACACAGATTTCGGTTTAGTGTGAAGCAGGGACATTTGCATTTGGGAAGACGTGCATTCAAAAGTTTGCCCGGACATGACAGACATCTTGTTCAATGAAAATCCAGTTTCAAATATCTGACATTGGAAATTATTGATGTATTACATTTAAAATTAATTAAAATATTATGAACACTTAAGCCAAGTGTATTTAATATGTGCAATCGTCTCAACACAACAAATTGGCACACTTTAAGAAATTACAAGGTATTAGCTTTCAGATATTACAGTACACTTTCATACTACACTTAATGTAATGCAGCTGCCAATTGTGATTAAGTTTTTCCGTAAAAATATAAATAACACTAAAGCAATTTCAGGGCCTATTTTGACTGGTTTAATGTCATATGTGCTTGTTGGCCCAAGACCCAAGTTAACTTGGGGGATGGTAGAATATCCAACCAGGTGTATATATTTTTACATTTCAGCAGCAAACAGGAAATTTGACAAATCGCACCCTGATCTTAGTTTTTTTTTACAATCGCTAACAAGCATTGACCTATACTTAACATACCTTTTCAAAACTCTTAACACAGCAACACACCTACATCACACAATTAGCCAAATACAACATTTTCTGCTCAAACCCACATTTTGTTAAATAAATACAGACTATACATTTCAAAATGCAAAATAACTGTCCACATACACTAACTCTGTAAAAACATAGCAAACCAGGCTCAAAATCTAATTATTGTGTCAAAACACAAGCACGTTTTCTATCCAAGAAAAACATATAGTTAATCATAACACAACTGCTTTCAAAAATATTAACATTTGATGGGACTACAAATGATCATAAGAGATGTGTTCATTCCAAAATGCTTATCAGATTTTTCAAAATAATTTTTGAGCTGCTGTTGTTGCAGAAGTACAGGATTTAAACTGTATTTAAGGTTTTGAACATTGTGCTTTCATTTCTGGGAAGCTGTGAGAAAGCATTTGAAATTAAGAAATGAAAGATCCATCATTTTGGTATTGGGTCAACTTATATGTAAAGAATATTTAAGCATTTTATAAATGTGTTAATTGATTGTATATTGTGTTAAAACAACAAGGATTGTGTTAATGCTATAGTCCACAAAGATGGATGTTCTACTTACTGTGTTTAGAGCTTTGAAAATGTGACAACAGATCGGTCATTATCTTATGTTACATGTGTTAGCGATTGCAAAAAAAAACTGTAAATAAACAGATATAGGCATTTGGTACAATATTTACAATACATTACAATATTTAAGATTAAACCAAAACAAGAACACTTCAACTCACATATCCTCCCGTAAACTTTATATTTTGCAATTTAAACAAAGTCTGCTATTTTCAAATCCCATCAAAAAGTGAAAGTTAATTTCCCAAATTCTGTGATCAATTTAAGATTATATTTTTATGTGCTACATTCAAATATTCAAATAAAATGTATTATTTCTATATTGAGATGCACTTTAAATGTAAAACTAAACATCTGTGTAAAGTTAGTGTTTAGAGTTTTGAAAATGTGACTACAGACTGGACAAAGGTATCTTTGCAATTGTAAAAAAAACTGTAATATTGCATAAACTAATACTATACAATATAGAAAAAGAGCCCTTGTGACGAAGCCATTGTCTTCCACAATAGAACAATATAAATGTCACAAATAAAAATTCAGTTCACAAACTGACTACTTGCTAAATATTACTGATTTAAGATATAAACAGTAGACTGGTGCGCCTTTATTTGCAACATCAAAGGATGTTCAAAGCCAATACTCCCACACTCTCCATGTAATTATTTGGAATAAAGAAAACATTAACAATGATACCATGTTTGTATTTTACATTAGAATAACTAGTTCTTCAATTTTGTTAAATAGCCTGAGACAGGGAATAGAAGTACTAATGTTAAAGCCAGGACCTGAACCAATTTGACATCGACCATATTACCTATCGTTACGTGAGTTTGTAGGTAGCACTCTATAAAGTTTTATGCAAAACATACTCAGACACTTGCATTATATACAATGCTAAGTGCAATTTTGATCAAGTCATCACCTTTGCCCAATTTATAAAGATGATTTGCCATTAACTTTCCCTAGTAAAATGTGTGCAAAGTTCTGAACAACATGCAGTTAAGCCTTGTTTACGTGCTGTCTGCCAAACAAAGGTTTCATACAGAGCACTACTAAAATTATGCTCACACAACACATGCAGTAATCCAGTATGAATTAGCCCATCAAATTGGTCTACTTGTAAATACATCATGCTCAAGTAATAAATACATTAATATCTGAAGAATTGTGGTTCAATATTTTTAGTTTGACAATGAGTTTGAAACATTTCCTGAACCAAGGGTAAAACAGAGCATAGATGATTGGATTCATGGTGGAGTTAAAGTAAGCCAGCCAGTTAAATATATCAAAGATGGTAGTAGGTGAACTGAACTGTACGTATGGATACATTAAGGAGATTAAACAATAAGGCATCCAACAAAATATAAATACCCCCAAAACAATTGCCAGTGTCTTAGCTGCTTTGTGCTCTGACCGTTTAAGCCCCCCTGTTGCTTGTGGACATTGGTTATTGTCTTCAATCTTTCTAGCATGTTCTTTAGCCACCAGAAATATTCTGGTATACATGATGACTATAATAGTTATAGGCAAAAAGAACAATAATGTGGTATACATAGTTCCTGAAATAGCACTATAGATCAAGATACAGCTTCCTATGCAATACATAGACTCAAGAAGGGTCTCCATTCCTACCAAATTGGCCTTAGAATATATTAAGCCATAGGAGAAGATTGCAGAAACTACCCAGCAGACTAACACCATAAGCCATGCTACAGACATTGTGATGCTGTTGGTGTAGCGCAGTGGATTACACACAGCCTCATAGCGGTCCACAGCAATACAGACAATATGTAATACAGACGCTGTGGTGAGAAAAATATCAGTGCTGGAGTGGAGCTGGCAGAATGCGTCTCCATAGAACCAGCATCCTTTGACTGTCCGCATCATGCTAAAAGGCACAATAACCAAACCCACTAGCAAATCTGCTAAAGACAAAGACATTATCACCACATTAGTGGGGCTGTGCAGCTGTTTAAAATGAGCAATACTCAAGATAACCACAGAGTTCCCCACAATGTTGACCAGTATGCTAAGCCCAAACAACATATACAGACCCACTTGAGCCCCAACACTAAACACTGCCCTGCGGCATGATACATTAGTGCCCGGGTAGCAGAGCTGATCATCAGATAGTGTGTCCAACATCGCCAACACTGTTACAAAACAACCTAAGAGAGACAGTGTAAATGTAGACAGAAACAACGAGGGGGGATCTAAAGAGATCCGCCTCCTCACTGTGAATCACAAGCATTTATACACCTCACATACGACTACTCCCACATCACAAACGATCCAGAACATATGATTGACATAATATCTATCCAGTTACCACATTTGCTTTAATTTGGCAAATGGAGGGGAGTATGTCATTGGTTCAGGATGTTAGACATAGAGACTGAATTAATCCTATCTCTTACTGACGAGTACTTTATTGGGCCTTTGTGTATGAAATGTGCAATATAAATAAATTTGATTTGATTTGTTCTTTGGTTCGAAACCATGACCACGTATACTTTCTGCTTATTTTAAATCAATATCAAAAGATTCGTTGCTAGATACGCACACATATTAATTTTTTTGTAGTTTACAAGAAACATACAGTAAGCAGTCTGTTTAAGGCTAGATAGAGGAATCGGTGTTTTGTAAGACATAAGTTATGGCATTACCATAGGCTATACAAATTATATAGTCAGTCAGCCCTTGAGCGAGCTTTACTACACCAACCTTCTTCCTATCTCAAGCAAAACAACCTCCGTGAGCTGCACCAGACAGGATTCAATGTGGGCCACTCAAAGACCGCCTGCGGTTACAGGGGCGTCCACATAGCGAGAGCAGACTCCCTCTCCTCTGTTCTCATTCTCCTGAACTTCTCAACTGTTTTTGACACCATGAACCACCAGACTCTTCTCCTTCCCCTTGAAGACCTGGGCATCTCAGGGTCTGCACTCTCCATGCTTGAATGCTACCAGACGGGCCAATCATACCAGGTAGCTTGGAAAGGGTTGGTCTCAAACCCGTGCAGCATCTCGACCGGGGTCCCCCAGGGCTCAGTCCTGGGCCTTCTCCATTTCCAGTCACACATTCACATGGCCTGTCCTTTCACTGCTACACAAACGACACTCAACTAATGTTCTCTTTCCCTACCTCTGATACCCAGGTGGTGCAATGCATATCGGCATGCCTGGCTGATCTCAGCATGGATGGCAGCTCACCACCTGATGCTCAACCCTGACAAAACAGAACTCCTCTTCATCCCCGGGATTCCAGCCCGTTCCAAGACCTAACCATCACCGTTGATAACACTGTAGTCTCCTCCTCTAGTACGGCAAAGAACCTGGGGGTCTCCTATACTTCTAAGCTAACATTGCAGCAGTAACACACTCTTGCAGATTCCATCTCTACAACATCAGGAGGATACAGTCCTTCCTTACAAGAGAAGCTGCGCAAGTGAAGGACAGGCCATTGTCATCACACACCTGGACTACTGCGACTCCATCCTGGTTTGACGACTGCGAGCGCCATTAAACCCCTTCAGCTCATCCAGAACACAGCCGCTCGTCTGGTTTTCAACCTCCCTACGTTCACTCACACCACTACGCCATACACTGCACTGGCTGCCGGTAGCAGCAAATTCAAGTCACTTGTTCTAGCCTATCAGATGATGACCGGAACTGAAGCCTCCTACCTACAGTCGATGCTCAGACCTTAAACCCCGTCCTAACCACTGCGCTCTGCCACCGGATGTCGCCTTGTTGCCCCTCACTCCATGGAAACAGCCTGGCACCCTGGTGACAACTTTTCTCTGTTCTTGTCCCTCAGTGGTGGAATGACCTCCCCAAGAAAATTAGGACCTCAACGTATTTGCACACCTTCCGTCGAAACTCAAAGACTCACTTGTTTCGACTCCATTTCGGTTCTTTAATGTAACATGTTGCCTCTGCCTTTCACTTATATTTGATACACTAAGTCATTGTTTGTACTAAGAAATTGTTGGTATAAGGCTTGCGATTGTTCTTTTTTGTATCCTGCTGTATAATATGGCACTTGCTCAGCTCTTATGTAGGTGATTAGGTCATGGGTGCACTTATTAAATCTGTCTTTTTTTACCTTCTCTTGTTGAAAGCATTACTTCTAGTAAGTCGCTTTGGATAAAAGTGTCTGCTAAATCAATAAAATAAATGAAAGTGTCTGCTAAGTTAGAACAGCATCACAGTGGTGGCAATTGCTAAGATACTTTTGTCCAATCTGTAGTCACATGTTCAATGCACTTCATCGTTTTTGTATGTGAAATGTTCCTACACTGGACTTCGTTTTGCTCGTTTCACCGTTGAGCAGCTCCCCTCTTTTTGGTTCGGTTTGAGATAAACATTGCATATATGCCTAAATAATTTAATTGCACGATGTGAATTTCAACCAAAAGACGAGACCGCAAAATGTTCAATTCAATTATTTTATTTGAAACTCTTGCTTGAAAAATTCTTAATTAAGAATAATCATCAATTAATCATCAACAACCTTAGGTTATAGGTATTTCTATTTCGTGACACTCATAATTTGCTAGGTGCCCTGCTGGTAGACTGAACACGCTGGAGCTAACTTATATTATTTTGTCTATCATACAGTATTTAGGCTATAGATATATGTAGACATTTTATTTCTCTGAGTGATATATTTTGTATAATGGTATTACTTTGAAATGTTTTGGAAAATCTTTTTGTTCCCGTCACCAATCAAGATCTAATGGTTTCCAAACCAAAAACACTTACACAGGGACATTGGCATACAGGGACTAATTACTCACATCTACTAGAAATACATTTTGCACAATCATTTTAAATCAACATTATTTAATTATTCAAAAATATATGGAGACATTTTTGTTGGAAGCATTTATCCATGATTTGATCAGTAAAGCTGAAATTCTTGTCATGAGTCGAACTGGACATCTTAGATGCTGGCTTTAGCCTGCAGACTCTGTCAGACCTGGATATATCTTAAATAATGTACATTAGCACAGGTGTTAATGTTACTTAAGTGTTGTTCATCACTTCCTATGTTTAGACTGAGTGTTGTGGGGTGTATCAGGTAAAATGCTTAAATAATTCTTCTATCTTATTGAATAAAGTAATACAATCTGATATCTCATATAGTAAAAGAACCCAAGTGAGAAATTGTTTTTTTCACGATAGAACAATATAAATATCGCACAAATAACCATTCGGTTAACAAGCGGACTACTTGGAAAATATTATATATTTAAGATCTAAAGAGAAAATGTACAACCTTTATTTTCAACATCAAAGGAAGCTAATTGTAAAAGAGAAAACATGTATACAGCCCCACACTCTCCTTCATGTAATTATTTGGATTTAAGAGAATGTTCATGGTTTTTGAGCTGTAGTCATCCCCTTTGTGTGATTTGGTTGAATATATTGGGATTATTTTCTTGGATTGCAAACATGAGAACAATTTATTCCTCTTTGTTTAATAGCCCATATGGCAGGTAATATAAGTACTAATGTTAAAGCCAGGACCTGAACCAATTGGACTATGACTCTAGTGCCTACCATCAGGTGAGTAGATACTCTAAAATTCAAATTAAATGCAAAACATACTTATATATTTGGATTATATACAATGTTAACAGCAATATAGCTCAATTCATCGCCATTGCCCTAAATGTATGGATGATTCACATTAACTTTCCATAGTAGATTTTGAGCACAGTTCTGAACAAGATTCAGTTTGGCCTTGCTTGTGTGCTGTCTGCCTAACGCAGGTCTGCCATTTCCCCACAGTCATTTGGTCACAGTTTCGTATTAAAAACATCAAAGGTTTCATACAAAGCAATACTTCTACTACTTATGAATTAGCCAATAAGAAATGGCCTACTTGTAAATACATCATGCTCAATTATAAAATAAATTTATATCTGAAGAATTGCGGTTGAATACTTTTAGTTTGACAATGAGCTTGACACATTTCCTGAACCATGGGTAAAACATGGCATAAATGATGGGATTCATGCTTGAGTTAAAGTAAGCCAGCCAGGAAAATACATCAAAGAGGGTTCCAGGCGTGTTGAATCCTACGTAGGGATAAATTATGGAGGTAAGACAGTAAGGCATCCAACAAAATATAAATACCCCCAAAACAATTCCCAGTGTCTTGGCTGCTTTGTGCTCTGACCTTTTAGACACCCCTCCCTTTACTTGTGCACATTGTTTACTGTCTTCAATCTTTCTAGCATGTTCTTTAGCCACCAGATATATTCTGCTGTACAAGCCGACTATAATAGTTACAGGCAAAAAAAAGAATAGCGTGGTGTACGCAGTTCCCGAAATAGCATTATAGAACAAGTTACAACTTCCAAAGCAATATATAGATTCCAGAAGACTTTCCAGCCCTGCTTCATTGCCCTTAGAATATATTAGTCCATATGAGAAGATAGCAGCCAATACCCAGCAGGCTAACACCATGAGCCATGCTACAGACATAGTGACGTTGTTAGTGTAGCGCAGTGGATTACACACAGCCTCATAGCGGTCCACAGCGACACAGACTATGTGTAATATGGAAGATGTGGTGAGAAAAAGGTCAGTGCTGGAGTGGAGCTGGCAGAATGCATCTCCATAGAACCAGCAGCCTTGGACTGTCCGAATCATGCTGAAGGGAACAACAGCCAAACCCACTAGCAGATCTGCCAAAGCCAAAGACAGGACCACAACATTAGTGGGGCTGTGCAGCTGTTTGAAATGACCAATACTCATGATGACCACAGAATTTCCCACAATGTTGACCAGTATGCAAATCCCAAACACCACATAGAGACAACATTGAGTCTTTACATTATACTCTGCCCTAATACATGATACATTATAGCCCGGGTAGCAGAGCTGCTCATCAGATGGCTTGTCCAACATCACCAACACATAGAACTGTTACAAAACAACCGAAGAGAGACAGTGTAAATGGAGAGAGAAACAACGAGAGGGGATCTAAAGAGATCCGCCTCCTCACTGAGAATCACAAGCATTTATACACCTCATACACATGTAGAGACAAACCTTTTCGACAACTCTCAATCACAAAATATCAAGATCACAATTGACATAATATCCATCCAGTAAAGACATTTGCTTCAACTTTGAAAATAGATGGGATAATGTCATTGGTTCAGGATGTCAGAGATAGAGACTGACTTATTCCTATCTAATATTGACCAGTACATTATGGGGCCTTCTTTGGTTTAAAACCATTAGCACACAGTTTCCGCTTATAGATAAATATTTTTATACTTATAAAAGATGTTGTTGCTAGACATGAACAATTCACCAATAGGGGTGTAAGAAAATATCAATTCACTTCAGTGTCGCAATATTATGTTTTGTGATACTGTATCGAGTCAGAAAAATAGAATAGATTTTATTTTTTTGCATTTAAATTTTGTGCAACTTGTATTTATTCAACACCGATCATAGATCAAATGTTTAGATCAAATGTTATTGGACACATTACCATTAATTCACATCAGGTACTCAAATTTAACATAGGAAACTTCTACATCAATTTGACAACACATCCGCAGCATTTAGAAAACACGCTGAAAATTCTGAGAACACAACACATTACAGAAACACGCTGCAAATACAAAAACACAACACATTACAGAAATGCGCTGCAAATACAGGCCACACAAGGGAAATGTTATGGGGTCATTATTGTAGCAAAACAATTTGTGGAGAGTTGTGTATCTGTATCTCAATGCATGCGTCGTAATCAGTTTTGTAAGTGTATAAAAAATATCCGTCTGTATTCAGATTTGCAAGTGTGTATTGAGAGTTGTATATGTGTAGACAAATCTGTGAATGCGTGCATAGATCTGTAAATGTATACACAAATCTGTAAATACCTACGTGGATATTAATGGCTAAAAGTCTAAGTATTTTGCTGCAAGAGCTGAAAATACAGACAAGCATAAATTACAACTCCTCACGGGCCTCTCAATTAGATGTGTTTTTACACGTGACTTTTGCTACACTTCTGCCGTTGCAGAGATCTGCATTTTCGAGAACACAACACATTGCCGCTAGATCGGTAGTGCCTCTTCATCATAATATAATGGTGGACCCATATGATGATGAAGTACTACCATTTGGTTTTATTTTCAACAAGGTCAGGCTTTCACCGACAATGCTTTAATGCAGGGGTCTTCAACATTTTTCAGGCCAGGGACCCCCTGGCTGATAGAGAGACGGAGAAGGGACCCCCTACTACATAATGATTAAAATTTGGCTGTGTTGAATATTAAACTGGACCTACAATAATGTGTAAGGGGGCCTATAGTTGAAAAAAAAGTACAGAAAAGTTGGGTACACAGGTAAACAATCAGTTGCTAGGCAAACAATTAGAAAGGGAGGGGACAATAGATGTGGCCCAGTAGCCTACATGAAGTACCATTCACAGAATATGCAAAAATAGTAGGCAAACAAATCCAGAGGCCAAACCGGGGTAAAAAGAAACTGACAAAAGTTGATAACAGGTAACTCTCTCTTAAATCTAGAAAACTT